>WOGR01001731.1:0-19069 GCA_015342045.1 Leptinotarsa lineolata | reverse complement strand
AGCTATTCTTTTAAATTTCAATTATATTGTTTATTTCAGGGATTTCAGATCATTTTACAAATTTTAGACAATGGAAGTCCGAACTGCTGAAATTCAACTTTATTCCTGATGAGGAATGTATTTTTTTTTCAATCAAAATAAAAAACATGAACACATATTTTATTTACATGCCATCAATAATAATGAAGTTTATGAAGCGATTTCAAACATTAAATATGATGCCGTTGGTCCTGACCAACTGAGTATCAAGATGCCATTACAATGTTGTCCTGTCATTATTCCTCATATTGCTCATATCTTCAATTATTGTCTAGAACATAATGAATATCTGACTCTCTGGAAACATTCACATATTCTGCCTTCAGCTAAAGTAACTTAGTGAATTTGAGCGATCTCCGTCCTATCAGTATTCGATATATTTTGATTTATTATCTTAACGAAGGAATGTTATTGCTATTTTCTCATACTTATTCAGTTGCTTCTGATATGATGAGGTCGTGAACAAATATTTTCACATTCAAATCTTCAATTACCAGATATTTCAGGAGGTAACTTCCGGGTTACCGCTATAGAGGAAACACCTGAATTCTTTCCCTAAAAAAGCTATTGTGTCGCAGTTTTTGTAACACTTTTATAGTGGAAATCTTGCAGTAAAATGTATAAGTTATTGACATTTATTTGTGATAGACCTACCGTAGATGCAAAAATCGTTCGACTGATGTTTTTTTCTTTTCAGTTCGTTGCACATTCCAATGTCCAGCAATTGTTGGCGTCCATATGGTACGAGGGCTTGCCCGGATTCCGTCGAAAAAATATGGTCCTACAAGCCCTGGAGATAGTGAGAATAGGCATTCTGTTTCCGTTTTTCTCCATAGCTTACATTCTCGCCCCGCATTCGGTCATCGGGCAGACCATGCGGAAGCCGTTCATCAAGTTTATATGTCATTCCGCTTCGTACTTCCTCTTTTTATGTGAGTATACAGGATTATCCGACGACGTTTTTAGAGACAAAAATGATAAGAGGGTCTGTATCTTCAACTATCGTTTTTTCATAAGACCATTTATCAAAATTGATTGAAATATATTTCAATGAGAAATTAATTTTTGGGAAAGAAAGGTTTCAAATTTCTACTTGAAGGAAACTGAAGTTCAGAGACTTTTCAAAAAGACAATGTCCCAAAGTTAATACTTCTTTCATTTGAATCAAAATACATTGATGGATTGGTCAGAATTTTTAAAAAATTGAATATGAAAGCAGCTTTAAGAACTGCCCGTACATTCCGACAATTCATGGGCAATCCAAAAGACAGAGTGATAGAAAGAAGTCTGTGATTCACGAAGTAAGCTGTGTGAATTGCGACAAAAAGTATGTTGGTCAAACTGACCGAACTATAATTTCGTGTTTCGAAGAACATGTTTCACATATTCAGTTTTGTGAACAAGAAAAGTATAGTGCCGCTCAACGAGTCTCAGAGAACTACCACAGAATAAGTGAAACATATTTGAAAAACTGTTGAGGCCGGTATATAACAATAGGTTTGTAGACGTCTTTGGAAGTTTCAAAATCGTAACATGTTTTAATGAGATCTATGAATAGCGATAAACTCACATTCCGAACATTCTTTAGTTTACCCTCCTACTTCATGATCAGAAGAAAACACAGGTAAATAGTAGGTACACCACACATGTAATCACTACTACTACCATGTGAAAATGTACCGAGAGTTAGTCAATAAAACGCGAAATATTATCCATCCAAAGTAGGTTTTTTTAGAAATAATAAATTTACGTCAACGAACAACCCAATTATCAATGAATTTTTTTTAACTCATTTTTTGGATTCGACTTCAGTAGATACTCGCTGTTAATTCACTTTCATGTCATTTATCGACTGAAAGGGGTGACAAGTGGTACTTTGAGTTTTGGAAAAAGAACGATATCGGCCGGAGCCATATCAGGTGAATACGGTAGCTTTTTGATAAGGTTTATCGAGTTTTTGACCAGAAATTTGTTCACAATGATAGCCTTATGAGATGATGGATTATCATGCTGAAGAATACATGAGTTTTCATTCCATATTCCAGCTCTTTTCGACGAATTTGCTTTCTTATACGCTGCGTAACGTTCAGATAATATTCTCTATTCACTGTCTCGCCTTCTGGCAAAAATTGAGAGTGCACAACACCGCGGTAATCGAAAAAATATCACCTTCACTTCTGATCGACTTTGACGAGCTTTTTTCAGCTTCAGCTCAGTTAGAAGGCGCCATTCCGAATCTTGTTGACTGATGGTTTGCATATCGAATTCATAAAAACATGTTTCAATTAGTTTTATGAAAGTGGGGTAAACTCGTCCTAACATGACTCCAGCGAACTTTACCCGTTTGAGTTTTTGAGGAAAATTTATGTATTTCGGTACTAGTTGAGTGGCAATGCGTTTCATGGTCAAAAATCGTTCAAAATGGTATGAACTGATTTTTGAGACGTAAAAATTACCGTGGCTATCCCTCTCAGACCTAAACGACGATTTCCAGTCACTATCTTCTTTATTTCAGAGATGTTGAGTTCAGTTGAGGATGTTGATGGCCAGTCACGTGTGCACGTGTTTACAATG
Source organism: Leptinotarsa lineolata (assembly GCA_015342045.1). NCBI lineage: Eukaryota > Metazoa > Arthropoda > Insecta > Coleoptera > Chrysomelidae > Leptinotarsa > Leptinotarsa lineolata. The sequence continues at coordinate 16,456 of WOGR01001731.1, read as the reverse complement.
CAAAATTCAAGACAAATTCTTTGTTCGATATTTTTATCTATTGTTGAAACATAATGAAAAATTTCAAGTTCAATAAAAAATAGAGTAATGTAAACTAAGTGAATGGCAGCTGACCCTCAACGTCCGCGTACGTATAGAAGACAGTTATGACATCACTTCTACGAAAATATTTTCGATAATCCCTACACGCGGGCTTTACGAATGATCAATTCCCGGTACATTTTTGAGAGAATGTATACAAATTAGGGATCGAGATTCATTTTGAACTAACGCAATACTAGGAATTATTTTATTGAATCTCATTCGATGACTCTCACTGCCTGATTATGTTAGATGTAAAAATTCATCTCCTGATGATGCTGCCTGTCTGTTTCTGAATGAACAAATAATGGAAACACTCCATGTACTCATAAAAACGTAATTGAATATCTTCCAATGCAGTGTTAATTGTTGTTAATTGCTATTAAAGAATAATTGTATTGAAAATTCAAACTGACATTTATAGAAGATTGGCATTTGGGTCCAAGCTGATCTCATTCAATAAAATACTTGCGCCATTTACTGAAATATTTTACGAAACGAAAATGCAGAATAAGGTACAAAAAACCAAAAATAACATCATTCAGTAAGTTGTCGTCGCATTGTTGTTCACGAACAATGGTGAGAGAGTTGTTTGTGTTGTTTTGTAAAACAAATGTATACTTTTCTCTGAGGTGAATCTGGCTGACAGGCGTTTTGTCACCGACTCACATGCATTCATCCCCAATGTCGTCTTATTTGCGTTCTTTCGTTGTACGAGAAGAATATTTTCCACGTCGATTCACATGCGAATGATACGATTTGCTCATACTCGAGACAAAACATGGGTTTTTATACTGCTGTTGAACATATTTGCCCATTTTTGTATAGAGGTCGGAGTATTAGGTGCAAGATGGGATATAATTTCCAATTTATAATTTATTTTTCAATTTATTTGTATGTACAGTAATACATTGAGTAAGTAAAAGTAATTTCGCAGTAATGGTTTTCATTTACAAATCGCTGATTACAGGTATGATAATACGAAATTACTCATTGTAATAATAAATAAATTTTTCTAAAATTGTTCGTTCCGTAAACCAGCTGACGAACGTCAACCCTCAGAAGTCGAAACTTGTGCGAGCAATGGATTGATTAAATACTTCTTATCTCCCTTCATATATTGGAACCTTCCACCTAAGCGCAAGTGTGCTTGTGTTGTGATAGGTATTCCATTTTCAAAGGGAAATTTTTACTCTGTCAGAAAGTATATATACCAACAATTTGTATTTCTGGAGAATGGAGCTTTCAAGAATATATGTTCAATATAATTTTTCGATAACAAGTTGATTGTAGCGTTTAAACGATTTTATACCAATTTTGTATTTCTTCATGTCTATAATATTCCTGGACTCGAGTGGTAGTAGAACCTGTATTTCAAAAACTATCTATGTGTAGTAGATGGATCGAGCTGTGAGTTCACTTCTGAGAAGAGTGTTCATCATGTATCATTGAAAGATAATGCAGATTTCGAATTCTGAAATTGAACTATTTTCTTTTTTGTATATAAAATAACGTCAAGATGGAACAAATAAAACAATATGGAGCCTGCTCAGAAACTAGTTGACATTTTTTGATTTTGCAGTTGTCTCCTGCACTTTCCTGAAGTTTGTTTCTAACAATATTCATTTACTTCAAAGATAACGTTTTCAATTGATACTTTTGTCCTGTGATATTCTCTACTTGACACTTTCATTTTCGAAGAAGGATTTTACCCAAAATATCTTTCGTCTTTATGAAGTTTCGATAGAACTTGCCAATGAGATATGAAAAAACTACCTGATGAATGTTTTTTTCTATTCGTTGCCTAAAGAAGATCGATAAAAATAGGTTTCATAGAATAGATATGCTTTCTAGGATAAATAGGATAAAACAAATTATGTATAACTGAATGATGAAGGAATAAAACAGATTTTTTCTGAAAGTCACAACAAATAAAAGGGTACTGCTACCAATGATTCAATTTTTGCGGAAGTATTTCGAAAACGTGTAGTTCGGTTCAATTTTTGATGTTCTTTTTCCCCTTCATTTCAGCTCTTAATGTTCTGAGTTCGCTAAAAAAATCCCAAAGTCAGTTTGCGAGATGAAGAATAACGACACAACCTCTATAAGTTTTTTCGCAATCATTTGATTTAGTTCAGTTATGTTGATGCATGAATGAATCTACGGAGAAAATGACAATATAGGTCATCCGATGAAATTAGCCCATTCACAACTAATATCCACTTTGGAATTGAATGGCGGCTTTTTATGGCGTTCCCAGCTAAGAGCGCCTGAGGTCGTAACTATTTTGTGTTCACAATGGCTTCCCAAAGTTAAGATGAATCAGAAAAGATCTGATTCAAGGAGCGAATTCACATATAAAATTAGCGCAAAATTCTCAAAGTCGAATGAAGATTCAATGAATTTCTAAAAAAAGGTTATCTACAATTATTTGCTTTTATTATAACCAACAGGAATGAGTTATTGAAGCGTGCTGTGCTTTTCATGCACGAATCGATGGAAGAATATGCAATCGGTGTACATCCGTTCATCATTGACATTATCACGACGTTTCGGCAAGATCACACTTTCCATATCCATTTGCTCTGCTTGGCAGCTGAACTTGAAAGTTTGAAGTTCACGGCACTGACGGGAAGTTTGTCAGATCAAAGAATCCGGTACCCCATCATTGGTGCAGTTGAAACCCTGGTTTTTCTTTGATATTCGTTAATTGATCCCACGTATGACATCTCCGAAATGAGAAAATATATTACGTATTCTAGTGTGTGGATATTTCTGAATTTGAATTTGCATAGCTAACGTTTTGACGAAAATATATTAGAGTGGATCATTTTAAAAATGAATTATTTTTCCAGTTATGCTTATACTCGCCTCCCAGAGACAGTTCCTGCAATCCATATTTGGTATGGGAGAAAGAGAAGAAGTTTTTACACAACGAGGTTCTACTCCGTCCGTAGTTGAGTGGATAATTCTCTCTTATGTCAGTGGTGAGTAATTTGTTTATTAGATTTCTCTATTTGAGGATCAATTGTATAATCAATTGTATAATTCATAATATCATTTGACGTCAGCATAAATCGTCTTATCGCCATGATCGATGATGCTTCGTGATTATCATGAAATTTCAGTTAAGAAATTGCAATAGGAAAAAAGCTTCCATGCTTTCACTTCTCTATTTTTATGCAATAAATTGTAAAAAACTTCCGAAGAAAAGAAGGAAGCAATCAGGTTTGAAGAAAATATTCCACAAAGATGTGCAGATCAAACATTGAAGGCACTTTCAGATACAAACTGAGAGAAAAAGCCTTGCTGAAACAACTGCTTCCACAAGAACTTTGAAATACACGGAATGAAAAATATTCATGATAGCAATTATAACATTTCCACAATCAATTTTATTCATAACGCTTATCACTACATGGTAGCTTCATCAAACTATACTACAATATGTTTTATGTAACAGAAGGTATTAACAAAATTTATCAGATAAATGATTAGGTACATCTTGTAAAACAGGAATATTTCGCATAAACAATTAGTTACAAAACAATATTACTTCGGAAAATCGAATACATAATTGGTATTTTATGTCAAAACTTAATTGGATGAATAATTATTATTGTCAAAACAGGTAGATTGAGGACTTCCATAAATTTCAAAACGAGAATCGTAGAACATAAAAAAAAAATTTGAACTGAAGAAAACTAATTCCACCTATGCTTGCCATCTTTCGAACAATATTCACTTTTTCAACATGGACTACGACATATAACAAAGAGAAAATAAAAGCCAAACATTGAACCTGAACGGTAAATCAATAAACGCAAATATTAATTTTTTTAAAACTACCAACTGAAAAAAGTTTTTGGCTTTCTACTACTCCATCTTGATACAAAAAATGTGAAAATCTTCAAAAGAAAGAAAGGAAGCAATCAATCTTAATAGTTACTGATAGATTTTTTCAGTTGAACGCCAAAAGTAGTTCTTACAATTGAATTTCGATTGAAATATTCAAAACATTCTATGAAAGGCACTTTTCAATGTATCACATACCTGCACACCTTACCTGATTGAATCAAGCATATCTGAGATATTTTCAATTCTCTTCATCCGATCTGGTGATACTTCAATTAGGTACTTTATTACCTGAAGAATATGAATTGATGATGAAACTTTGCATCTTAATCAGTGTTGTTATTAGTAAAGCATACTTAGTGTGTAAATTAAAATGACGACTTCAGTTTTCTTCCCGGTTGAACGAATGTGAAAATGTGCATTTTCTGTTAACGAAACGATTATTATTCCTAATGAATATGATGACCCTTCCATACACCAAAATCATTCATATAGTGTTGATACTCTGGTGGATATGTGTTTGCAAATGACGGGAGGTTCAAAATTGTCGATATATAAATTCAAGAATGAGAGAAATCACCGAAACCATATTTATGAAAGAAAAATTTTTTCTGCTGATGAAAACCAGATGAACAGTTCATTTGTTTTACTTCAAGGAAGAAATATCGACTCTCGACAAAATAACGAGAGCCTTGAAATAAAACCTGAAAGTATGTTTTCGATGAGAGGCAAAAAAATGAAATTTCAGCGGGGAAAACATAAAATAAATAAAATTTGAAATTGCTCTCGATCGAATATGATCAGATTATCTGCTGAAGGTGACATCACCTAAGGCGGCTATGAGAGTATCGACACGAGAATAGAAAAATTAAGTTTCTTGATGAAATGAAAGATATATTTTCATTCTCAGAAGGATGGCCTACCGGACTATAACCTTATCATGAGCACATATCTAATGCATTTGATCGTTGTGAATTTTCTGACTAGCCTTAAACTTTGCCATCGTGTTAATGCATTGAGAGAAATGATAATCGATAATAAGTCAGTACTTATCATAGAATGAAACTTGTTTTAATTTCAAGGGGAATATAAAGTTGTTTTGAAAGCATTTTTCATTCATGAATACTCTGGCCCTTTGATTAATGAAAATTAATAACACTATTCATGATAATGATTATAGAATTTTCGCAAAAATTTTTAATTAAAACGCAATTTGCTACACCGTAGCTTCATAAGTTACTGGTACAACAAACTATTCCACAATATCTTTCATAGAACAGTAGGTTATTACAAAACGTATTAGATAAATGATAGAATGTGGTAAAATGTGTAGATTTTGAAGAAACAATTAGGTACAATACAATATTACTTCTAGGAAATAAGTACAATGTTTACTTTTTATGTCTAAGCTCAATTAGATGTTTGATTCTTTCTGACAAACCAGGTACATTTAGAAAGCATAACTCAATTCAATATTATTTCTTGGAAAACTATTGATACGTTAATACGTCAATTGACGACATTTTGTGAGAACAAGTTCAATAATGGTGAATGAATAACTTTCAGTTGGTAAAGTGAAAGAGTTATATTTTTAGGAGTGATTAGTTTTTGGCTTTCTACTACTCCATCTTGATACAAAAAATGTGGGAATCTTCCAAAGAAAGGAAGAAAGCAATCATTTTTAAAAAATGAAGTAACACTAAACATAGATGTGTGGATCATGCAAAGAAGTAACTTTCTGACACAAGATGGAGGAAAAAGCTCTACTGAAACAGCTACTTTCATATAAACATTGAATTACACGAAAGAAAAAATTCTTTTGGAACAAAAACTTATATATGAACTCTGAATTATACAAAAAACACATTTTTCTTCTCAGTTTGTATTCCAAACATTCGTTATAGAATCAGTCAGGATTTCTATACAATATACTGAATGTGTGCTTTTTTTATAATGTCATCCAGATTGGTACTGAAGAGCCCTAAGGTAAGTGTCTCACGGCGAAACTTTAGTATCTACTAGTGAGGATGGCTCAGTTCCATGTAAGTGAAATTTTTTCTTTTCATGTAGAATGTAGAAATTCTGTGAATGATATCTGAATTGATTCTATAACGAATTTTTGGAATACAAACTCGGTAGAAAATATTGGTTTTTGTATAATTCAGTGTTCAAATATAAGTATTTGTTTCGAAATAATTTTTTCTTTCGTGTTATTCCATGTTTACATAGAAGTAGCTGTTTCAGAACAGCTTTTTCTTCCATTTTGTGCCTAAATGTTACTTTTTTGCGTGATCTACACATCTATCTTTAAAGTTACTTTTTTTAATGCGTGTGTTACATATTTGCATTACTTACCGTATACATACAACTATGGAAAGTATTTCGAAATTTGTCATATCAAATCATACAACAATGTTGAATGATAGAGATTAATACTACATTTTTCTCTTTTCAACCGATTCAATTATGTATGCCTATGGAACAGCGACTTGAAAATGAAGTATTACTATTCTGCTTAGGGAAATGAATAAGTACCCTATTACCCAAAACAAATACATACCCGATGTTTCTGAACGTATCCTGAAAGACTCCTATTAATTCCTTTTGCGTTTCAGTTATCCTCAAACCGCAGAAAGAAATGTTTGATGCAGATTATCGAAATTAACTACACAGTCGATAATTTGAATAACAAACATAGATTTTCTGAAAGCTACTCTTCTAACTTAGGCCAAGAAAGAAGTACGATATGAAAAGCATGAATTGCAAGGATTATTTCGTTTCCAGAAAATATATCTTAAGAGCTAACAACGCTCGGACATTGTGACATTGCTCATTTACTAAATGCGAAAAAGCAGCCAGTACTCTCGAATTTAATGAGTTCACTTTGTTTTCGTCTTTTGTGAGGTCGTTTATTTGAAGCTTCTCACAAATTCTGTGAATCCACATAAATCTTGTTAGGGATTATGTTGTTACGTGACTCTGCCTCCGTTGGAATCTGAGAGTCTTTTCATGGAAACGGATTAAACGGGATGTAAACGGGAATTTTTCTGGCTTATCTGTGATATCCTTGATGATTTTGATGTTTTTCAGTATTTGATTATAAAATTTTTTCATACTTTTGTACTGATCCTTCAAGATGAAAATATCCATTATTGTATGGTTTTTCATTCAGGAACACTAAGAGATATTTGAATCGACACATTCATCATACTATGAGGGGTACTATTTATATTTTGGGAATAGCAAATAAAAACAAACATTTTCCAATGAAAATGACTTTATTGTTTTTCGAAATCTTTCCCTTGATGATCAAAATACACTCCTTAATTCGTTCAAACCATTTGTCAAAGTAGTTCTTCCGTTCTTCTTGATACAACTCCAAAACATGGTTTTTGAACGCTTCTTCGGCGCTCGTTCACCTGTTTGACGAGATGTGTCAGAGCTGGCATTGTCATGATGGAGAATGATTCATCTTCAGTGGTTAGTTTTACGAATTTCTCCGACGACTTCCGGCAAACAAATGGTCGTATGCCACTCAGAATTGCCGTTCTACGTTGTCCAAGCGGAACAGTGTCCACATAATCCATTCGGCCGAAAAAACAGGCGACAATTTGCCTTGCTGAGCTTCTTCCACGAACAAATTTCGTTGGATTTAGCTAGTTTGAATCATCCACCCGGTCGATTGTTGCAAATATCCATGATTTGTCACCTGTCACGATTTTATACACGGCTTTTGAAGTGCCACGGTAGAACTTTTCAATCATTTCCTTACACCATTTGACACGAGCCTTTTTTGAGCGATTGATAAATTATGGGGCATCCAATAAGAAAAATTTTTTTCACAATTGACTGTTCACGCAGAATCGAATGTATCGAAGTGTCACATGACGATCTTGCATTATCAGTTTACGCACTGCATCAATGTTTCGTGGAACAACAACCGATTTTAGACGACCTTCACAGAATTCATCGGCGACCAAACTACGACCACGATTGAATTCACTATACCAGCAATATACTGTAGTTTTTGATGGTGCTTCATCGCTATACAAAGAACTGAGTTCATCAAAACATTCTTGATGGTATAATCCACGTAAAAAGTTGTGAAAAATATTTCAAAAAAAATTTTTCCTTGAAATTTCCATGTTTTGGTCAAATTGATTTTCTTAACTCACTGCAAACAAAAAACAGCACTTATACATCAAAACGTTGTGAGTACGTTTATGCTGAAAAATGTCAAACTTTATTATGGTGTTGCCACATTTTACGTATTGACATTAATGTTGCCAGTTCTCGAAATATAAATAGTCCCCCATCGTATATCACATATCGAACAAATTTGATTCCTGTTTATTTAAATTCCGCATCTAACTTTATGAATAACGTATGAATAATGTACATTGCTCTCCATATCCATCAGAAAAACTAAAAATTAAGTTCTCAATGTTCAAAAAAGTAGCCTTCTGCTTTTATTGCAGATAAGTCATTTTTCAATATTTCTCTCAGTGAGATTAACTTTTCATTATTTCTCTTTATATTACACGTTTCAGTCGTAGACTAACTATACGAGTATGCTCAGTTGTTACTTTTTCATGAGACGGATGGTGGAAGCCTCTGGCTTTTCTCCTTGTGTAAACAACCTATATTTGTACAGTAAACATTAGTATCATCATTTTTATTTCCACCTTCAGAATAAAGGAAAAACCACAACAAATTGAAAGGCGTTTTGCATTTATCTGGTATCAATTTTCAAAAAATAAAAAAATAATGATACTTTATGTCAGTGTATTATTTAGATTTTCTTTGAAGAGGCAGATCATTCAATTATTTTCAATATAAAATCTTGTTGATATTCCATTTCCACGATATTTGAGCGTTCCATTATTCTGTTTACTCTTCGCTATTTTCAGTTAAAAAAGAATGGTTTCGAAACTTCCTGCTAAAGTTCCACTTCTCAAATTCTACCGCGGTAAAACCATTATTCATCCAGTTCGGTAATTAAACGTTCCAATATAAAATGAGATTTCTTTGTTCGCTTTTTGTCTGAGTTACTTGAGTTCACTCAAGTACCCATTGATTCCAAATACAAAGGAAAAAGAAAATGAAATATGATAAAAAAACATCGAACTGAGAATATTAGTATATTGTTGAGAATCAAACTTGAGTCTCATCGTCTAGATTCAATAAGGTAATTATTTGCATTATACTTGATAGTTCCATATTTTTATTCTAGTAGATCACGAGGTATATGATACTTTTCATTATGAGACTTTCAACATGCCAGAAGATGGTATGCAAATATTGCCCGACTGAAATTTTGGAACATGTTTTGCAAAAAAACTTTATATAAGTGAATGAAGACTGTGTTATTGATGACTTGTTTATTTTGTGGAAATTCATGATCACTTCAATAAGATGAATGGAAACACTTTTTTCACTACCTTACTTGATAATGGGCTGAACTCCGAAATCGGTCGTAAGAATAAATAAACGTTGTGAAAATTGAACAAAAAAGTTTTTTCATTCATTTTATTGAAGTGAATAAAGACTCTTTATTGAATTGTTGACATCTGAAAAGGTGCTTTGATCAGTTTCTTTCAATTTATGGTGATGGTAGATGGAGAAGTTTGAGTGGTTTTATCTATGAGCTATTTTCAATTTTCGCTAATTTGATAATAGGTGTGAAAAATCATTGCCTTTTCTAGTTAAGTATTCACTACCTTCGCGATATTTCTGGAACTCAAATACATATTTGTGATTTTCTTTTCATGAACAAAACACAAGTACTACAGAAAAATCCTAAAGGCGCTCTAAGAGTAGTGCCTGTGCGAAAATAGCGATTCACATTGGATTTGAATCGCTAGAGATTAAATCTATTTGGGAAAACGTTCTCAGGAAGTTATTCCACATAAACGCAGTTCTCCAAATAAAAGATTTTTTGAACAGTGGAGTTTGAGGTGTACTGAGTTGAACCTCGAAACGAAGTGCAGTCACACTCTGTCGCGTATTTTTGATATGTACCGCTCTTGGTGGAATCAAATGTGCCAAGTCACCTAAAAGTATCTACAGAAGATAGAAAAATCTCCAATCTTTTTTCGATATTCCAGAGTATCAAGGTTGCAAGTGATGTTCGCGTTTCCAGTCAGTCGGGTGGCTGTTTTCTGAATGGAATCCAGCAGCTTCAGGGTATGCTTATGGGCGGAGATACATATATGAGAACAATACTGATCTGAGCTTCATTTAGCATCATAAGTTGCTGAGGTGTGTACAGTTTTCTGGTTCAGAACAGTGTTCCTTTCCAATTTCAGCAACACGATTGTGCTAATATATATTGGTTTCAATTTTAACTCCCAACAAACTTATCGAAGCAGAAAGAGGAATTGTCTGTCCTGACAGTATTACATCTGGATCGGAAACATTCAACTTGTGGCATTGAATTGAACCTTACTACTTTCACCCATATTCGAAATCACTTCTAGATCCTCATTAGGATATGCAACCTCCTGCTACCGGTAAAGATGTGCTTCCGCAGCATATGTCCTGGAATCCAAATGGAATGACGGGACAAGTGTGCTGTAGTCAGCCAAACAATATATTGAATTCTTGTTTTTTTCAATAATAATAATAATTATAAAGATAACCATCTTTATTTCAGAATATGTCTACAATACAATAAACATATGATGAAATGACGTCACTGAGGGTTACAAGACAACAATAGTCTTGGGTAAATAGGAGTATAAGATGAAAAATTATAATTGAAATACTCCGCTATATTATAAGGTTTCAGACGTATGAGTATCTTTTGTATTTCTCTTTTGAATTTATTGAAGCTGACCAATGCTTTCATTTTATCTGGTAATTTATTAAACAATCTAATGCACATATATTGTGGGTTACTTTCAGTTACCCTGAGTTTGTGAACAGGGTAGTTGATATTTCTAGCCTTAGTTTCATCTTTGTGAGGGATGTAATTCATAATGAACAAAGATTCATTTTAAAAAAAGAACATTTAACATTCATGAATATGAATTGCATAAATGGTCAATATATTGTTCTGCATGATTCCCTATATGGCATATTCAAGATTATTCTTAACGTTCTCTTCTGAATGATAAACACTTTTTCCGTATCAGAACTGCTTCCCAAAAACATGATGCCATACTTAGCACCTGCTTCAAAGTTTGCATGATACATAATTTCCATTGAACTAAAATTCAGAAATCTATTGAGAGTTCTCATATTTATGCTTGATGGACGTTCTATCTGTAACTGTCTTGGACGAAACAGGATCGTATTAGTTTTTGATTCATTAAGAATCAATTTATTACTTCCAAACCAATGTTTGGTACCGCCAAATAGATTACTTGCATTTAGCATAAGATCAAGAAAATTATCACCCCCGCATAAAATATTTGTGTCATCAGCATAATTTGTGTTGAACTGATCTTCTTCAATACTGGTTGCACATAGATCATTTATGAAAATTATGAAAAATATTGGACCGATAATACTACCCTGTGGTATTCCAAGATTTGATGATGATATTTCAGATTTATACATTTTTCCTTGATTCCTAATGCACAGTCTTTGAGTTCGTTCTGTGAGATAAGATTTAGCTTATTTCAGAGCATTTCCTCTAACACCATATCTCTCTAGTTTAATCATTAACAGGTTTCTATCCAAACAATCATAGCCTTGAAAAGGTCCAAAAACATTCCCAAGACTAGTGACTTTTTTCCATGAAATATAATATATTTTGAGTGAACTGAAAAATGGCCGATATTGTTGATTTTCCTTGGATTAACCCATGTTAATTTTCACTAAACATATTGCATTCATTGAAGAAGTCAATTAATTGTGTACAATATGCCAATTCAAATATCTTCGCAAAACTTGGTGGTATACTTATGGGTCTGTAATTTTCCATCACTTCCACATCACCCTTTTTGTAAATAGGTTTCACCAAAGACAGCTTCAGTTGTTCAGGAAATATCCCAAATTTCAAAGAGTTGTTTATGATATAAGCTAGAACTTCTTTTATGTAAACCATATTCTCTTTCATTAGTGAAGTAGGTATTTCATCATCTCCACTACTTTGTTTATTTTTTATTTTATGTCCTAATTCTATGATATCATTTGGTGTAACTTTTTTTAAGTAAAGCGACTTATCATTTTCTGTAATATTATTGAAAGATGGAACATCAGGAATATCTTTCATCATTTGGGGTACAATGTTCAATAAATATTTATTGTATTCAACTGTGATTACTTTAGGTTTCCCTTCAATTTCACATTCTGAAATGTTGTTTTTCTCTGCCAATTCTTTACATATACTCCACATGCACTTTGTTTTGTTATCATACTCCTGAATTTTTTCATGATACGAGTCTTCTTTTGCTTTTATGAAAAGATTGTTATATTCAATTTTTGTTTCATTATACTGCTCTTTGAAAATTGGGACATTTCTCGAGAGAATTGGTAAAATATCTAATCTATGTTTATACTTGAGTACTTCATAATTTACCATGGTTTTCTTATTGTTTTGTTTTACTTGCACCTTCTTGAGAGGGAAACATTCATTAAAGATATTAATGAAATTGATGAAGAAAGGATTCCATACCCGCATTTCCCGATTTCTTTTCGTCACCGTAACATAACTTCAAATTTTATTTTACGACTCTTTACGAATCGCCACTTGTACTAGTTGGCAGCCGATTCATTTTCATGTATTGGTTTTTTGGCCTTTGAGAGTGCCGGCAACTTCAAGTTTGCAAAATATCGTTTACTTCAACTATACCCACATTATTCACATATCAAATCCAGTGTTTTTTTCGCGAGTAACCCAGTTGCACTTATTTAGTGGACCGATGTGAACGACCCGACCTATAGTTGTCTGGCAGCATGTAACGAGATGTTTCAGTCATTTCATCATCTCAATTCATAGAAATATATTCATGACTCAACGAGAATGCAGTTGAAACAATTTATAGCGTGGGCATTCACGTAAATAGTGCAGTCGAATAAGTCAAAATTTTGATAAATCTATTAACTGTGTGTTGACATGAACATTTTTCAACATATTATCAGTGGCATAACTAACATAACATTGAAAATATATCATTAATGTATATTGCAAGACGTTCCAGAATATTTGTTAGAAAATAAATTGCAAATTTGCACTCGAAATAAAGAAATTTGATGTTCCAGACTATCATGGTTGCAAGTGATGTTCGTGACTCCAATCAGGAGGATTAATGAAATTGTTTTTTCAATGTATCTGAAACTTGTCGAAAACACCACAATCACGTAGCAGCTATCAAAATATACAATAAAATGAATAATGAATGAGTAATAACGCACTCAAACCGTACTATTTTTGTTTTCGAATTATTTTGGTAAATAACTCATATGGAAAAATATTTAGTGTTTTGGAATGAATTTATTTATAGTGAGAGAACAGAGAGGAGTACGCAGTGAGCTTAAAAAGTTCAACGAATGAAAATTACAATTTATTTGATCTATTCGTGCTGATATTTTCTACACACTCATACTAAATGTTGAATAAAACATGAAAATACGTTTCAGGAATCATTAAATTCGAAAATATAAAATTTCCACTTTGCCTCTGATCAATAAATTATCAGAAACATCATTTTTCGATCATAATTCCTTGAAACAGAATTTCCAAAACTCGACGAACCAAACTGTTACAGCAAGGTTCCTGTAACCACAACTGTATCTACTGAACCTTCTTGTTTAAACTATAGATATATTCTCTTCAATACTAAAACAGGTCTAAGACCAGTAGTGGAATATCGTGACTCAAAGCTTATTGATTGGAGCGGTTACAGAAACTCCCTTCAATCGCACTATGAGGACGGATTCATTACTATTCACAGTTGTGATGATATGGACACAGTAGCGGAGCGATTTCGCGAAGTAGTGATCTCATCCTATCATGAGAACTATCCACTGAGAACTAAAAGAGATAACCATAATTCTTCTTGGTGGAACAAAAGCCTGGAAAAACAAAGAAAAGAAGTTCGACGACTATTTAATCGAGCTGGGAGCTCTATAAGACAACTCTAACGATATATAACACGGAAATTAGAAAGGCAAAACGGGAGTCTTGGACGAAGTTCTCTGAGAGTATAGCTGATGTACCTCGCAGCAAAAGAATTCACAAGATTCTCTCTAGAGAGCCGACTGCTGTAATTGGGTCGCTGAAACAACCCAATTGAACATTTACGACCTCTAGAAAAGAAACGTTAGAGCTTTCGATAAGAAACCACTTTTCTGGAAGTCAGACTCTTGATAACAACAGACCTCCACCTTTTGAGGGCGCCAAACACCCAAAAAAGCACCTGCAGTTGAATGGGCTATCAAGTCGTTTCAACCCTTCCCCTATCCTACCCATTCTCATGGAAATGTATAGAGCAAGACTAGTGTGGAACTACATACTACCCAGTTGGTTGGCAGCAAGGGTGGTATATATACCACAAGTGGGTCGAAAAGACTCACACCCCAAATCGGTACGACCAATTAGCCTTACATCCTTCGTGTTGAAAGGACTTGAGAGGGTACTAAACGGATACATCAGGAAGGTTGCTTTATATGTAACCCCCCTGAATAACCAACAGTATGCATATCAAACTGGCAAATCGACAGATTTAGCATTGAACAACCTTGTAGGTTGTTGTAGGAGATTGCGGTTGCTGTAATTCTCGATATAGAAGGAGCATTTGAGCACTGCCTAAATCTATAGGATTAGCTCTGGCTGTAAAAGGCATAGAATCGACCATAACTGGATGGATCTATGCCATGCTGGTAAACAGAACTGCAACTATGACTCTTCAAGACGAGGCCATTAGGTTCAGGGTCGCCAGGGGCTGCCCTCAAGCTGGGGTACTATCTCTCCTTCTGTGGTCGCTCATGTTGGATAGTCTGCTTGATGCCCTCGTTGGAAGAGAAGTAGATCTGCAATCTTATGCAGATGATCTTCTCATTTCGGCAAGGTTCACAACGGGAAGGATATTCTCCTCCAAAGTGCGATGGACGTTGTTCACAGTTAGTGTCAGAGGAAGCAGATGTCTGTCAACTCCAGCAAAACTGTGATAGTCCCCTTCACCAGGTGGAGAGAATTAGACGATTTAATTCCACTTTTTCTCAATAGTGAGGTCGTTTCATCTGGAGCGGTGGTAAAATATCTTGGCATTGTCCTAGATAACAAACTCACCTGGAACGCTCACTTGGAAAAGTTTTACACAAATCCAAACTGTCTCTATGGACATTTCGAAGGATTTATGGTAAAACTTGGTGTCCCAAACAAATCCATTGGATATACGGAGTATATGTTGTACGGAAATTGGCGGAATAAATTTCCAGCATCCGCCTGAATAACAGAATGAGTTTTTTCATAAAATCCGTAAATTGAATTGGATAGTGAATCAAAAGCTCTTTTTATCGAGGTGCCTCTTTCTATTTAATGAAAACTGAAGATGAGGGGTTCAAACATACAAACAAACTTCATTTGTCTTCAAATATTCATTATTGGAAATTAGACAAAATAGTGTTTCCATTCATCTTATTAAAAGGATTATGAATTTCCACAAAATAAACAAGTCATCAATAACACATATTATTGATTCATGAAAACACGTCATTCATTCGTCTTGTAAAAGAAACATTTCCAAAATGTTAAACAAGGTGTACGAAATCGATGATTAATTCTGAAGATATAAAAACTCAGTTTTTGCCCTGTACCCTGTATATCACGAATATGATATACAGAAAAAGCAGGCCTGGTGCTCCTCATATTCGTATAACAACGGGATAGAAAAAGCCCGTATGAAAAACATGAAAATTCGTGTTTTCTTTGATGGCGCACATCTGTTTCGGCTAATTTTAACATTTATGGGTACTTGCGGGTTCATCTATTTACATCGAGGTAATATCTCCTTCGGCAGTATTTCGGTTGGAATTCAGGGCTGTTTATAATCTATAGAAGTAGCGTCGGTTCACATTTCTGGGAAGAGTTATTTATACGACAATATTGATTTTCCAGGTGACTGGAACACATATAAACAAGCATGTTAATAATAATAGTTCCGTCCATCTTATTTTTTCATCATGAGTTCTCGTGAACTTAAGGAAGAATGCAAATTGCACATAGTCTGAATGATTTCTGACAGAGCAAACGAACAAACAGAACAATCAGATGACTGAAGAGTTTTATGATGAAATGGACAAGTTTCAAATGGAAAATGATTGTTCGAAACAAAGGAAAGACAAGAAAGAGACAAGAAAAACAAAAGGAAAAGAAAAACAAAACTATTTGATGGTTACAAAAATGAATATTATTACTATTCAAAATTTGACAGATGGTCAAGATGGAAATCGCATGCAAACTATAATCATATTAATAATAATAATGAAAATAATAATAATAATAATAATAATAATAATAATAATAATAATAATAATAATAATAATAATAATAATAATAATGGTGTTGGTT
>WOGR01001730.1:0-19075 GCA_015342045.1 Leptinotarsa lineolata | reverse complement strand
CTTACCTTACAATCTCAGTCTTGATTGTTATATATGATACTCAGGGAACTAATTCAATAAGTTTTATAAGCAGCTAGATCTATCGGAGGAGCCTATCGTCCCCCAGACACACACAAAGGCTCACTATGTGTATGAGCGCAAGGTCATTATTTGTCAGTTTGAGTGTGAAAGAGATATTTATGAGAATCCATTTTTCTCCTGCACTTACCGTCTATTCTAGCCTACAGTGTATGTGTGACCAACTTGGTGTTTAGTTTACACTGTATACAGTATTGTGTCGATTATTTTCAGTGCTATTCCATCGTGTCTAAATAAACACTCAAAATCAAAATATTCACAGTGTTAATATCATGGCAGAATCATTGAAGTGTGTTTTTATGTGAGAATGTCGATGTGAATTTGACATTATTTACGCAAGAGAGAAAAAGTGTCAAACGATATTGAAAAATCGAAAAAACGTAACCTTAAATTCAAAGATGTTTGTTATCGGCAGATTTATTTGAAATTGGTTACCATAGACAATGCTATAAGTAATTTTCAGGAATAATGAAAAAATATCACTCTTCACAAGCTACAAGTGCCAAAAAATCAATCTTCATCAGTAGAAAAAATCAGAAAATATTGCAATGAATTCATCAGCATCATTCTCATCTACATCTGAGGTAAATCATCAATATGTTGAACGGAAATACGTGTTTAAAAAGATTCATTCGGGTATATGCATCGATCATGAAGTCGACATGGCCAACATTTTTTCGTACCCCATAACCCCAGTTCCATTATTCCTGTGCCATTTTGATGGTACCATTGGTACAACTCAGAAATCCATTTTCATGAAATATTTGGATAAAGACATCGAACACAATCCACTGTCTCACCTAGATATTGTTGTAATAGATGAATTGTTCTTACTTCATACGATGAAAAATGTTTCAAAAACATTGGGTAGTATCTCAAAAAAATTTTCACAAATGGCCACACAGTTAAATGCAAAAATATTTGATATGCTTTTTTACCAATAGTTTTCTCCTTCTATAAAAGATATCTTCAAAACATAAATCGGACACAACTAGAGTTTAACATCAGTGGAGTCGATCAAGTTCGACCGCCTTACTTCGTGAAAAAATTGAAAAATATTAGTTTTAAACAGGCTCTCGTTAATTTTTTTATCAACACTGGTCTACAAATGAAATGGTAACATTCATTGGTAACAAAAAGATGTGAACTTCCAGAAATGTCACTCTAAGGTGCCCTGATCATGAGTATGATAACACTGAAATTATTATTCATCATACCTATAATATTGCTGCTCAAGGTAATTTTATTACGCGGTGTTCTGATACCGACATTGCAGAAATAGTGCTGGGCCATATACATCATTTGAAAAATGATGATTCTTACATGTGGATATTGACTGGGATATAAGCAAGATATGTTGATATCACTGAGGTTTACGAACATTTAGGTCCATCATTAAGCCGTTGCTTGCCAGGATTTCATGCACTCACATGATTACAATTCTGCTTTTTTCAAAAAAGGTAAGCAAAGGTCCATCAATATACTTAAAAAAAGTGAAAAGTATCAGAAAGTATTTATGAAATTCGACGATCTGAACTCATTCAGTGACTTAGAACTAGAGAAAAATGTAACTAACACAATACAGAGATTAATTTGTGAAGTTTACAACGTCACGGGGATAACTGACGTAGATGCTGCCAGATTTCAATTATTCCGGAATTCTTACATGGTTTCCGACGTCAGTGACGGGTTCAGCAGAAAAAATGATAAGAACTTTGATGCGAGCAACTTACCACCGAGCAAGAATGAGCTTTTGCAGCAGTTTAAACGAGCTAATTACATCGCTAGTCTCTGGAGTAATGCTCATATGAAAGAGCCTACTATTTTCAGTTCTGAAAATAATGGGTGAACATTGGAAGACACTCAATATCATTTCAACTGGTTCGATGGGGACCAATTGCCGAGTTTTGTTAGTGTATTGTTTTTACAGAAGAAGATACTAAAGATGCTGAAGATGATGATTATGAAGATTTTCAATGCCAACATTGGATTGATGATGAATTATCAAACATCAATGATGACTATGTGAATTAAAAAAATTTTTCTGAATTTCTATTGATAAATTTATTTTATTTTTTGCATATAACAAAACGCAACGCAAATGTACTACTATTTTATTAAATTGATTGCTGTTTAAATCATAAATTTCTCAAGTATATTCAATGAAAAACATTTTTCAAACTCAACAACGGTTTGTTCATAATTTTCATTATGAGTTTAAATGTATATATTTTAATTATGCGGTAATTATTACTATAATCAAGCGTGGACATTTTACTTCATCATTACCGAAGACCCATTAGATTTATAATAACAAATTTTACAAAATTATGTCAAAAAACTACCTAAAATCATGCTCGCGCGTGATTGTTAGGTGATACATAGCGAGCCTTTGCGTATGATTTGGGGGATGTTAGGCCCCTTCGATTGGTCTAGTTGCTTACAAAAATTATTGATTAGTTTTCTGAGTTGTAAGTAAAGTTAAATTATTTTTTTGAAAGCTTTAAAGCGTCTGGTAAAAATAACCGCAGCCGAAATGAGCCTGGCAGTATTAACGAATAATTTTTGATAATATATTCAGAAATTGAAGGGGTTATATTTTTAGGAGTGAATAATTTTTGGGAAAGAAAGTTTTTGGCTTTCTACTATCCATCTTTTATCAAGATGGAGTAGTAGAAAGCCAAAAACTTTCTTTCCATCTTGATACAAGATGGAGTGGTAGAAAGCCAAACATTTTCTTTCCCAAATATTCTGAAACATATGTAAAAATCAGCACTGAGAATTTGAGAAATGTAAGTACTATTTTTACCTACCTTTAGCACCTGATACCTGTGAATTGGCCTTCGGCCCAAGCTATTAGTTATGGATACACTCATAGTATGTACTAACACTACATTATTCTATACCTTTTATTTATGAGAAAATATGTAACGTCTGGGAACCCTGGGATCTTGCTCTAGAACTAGTGATATCCTCTAGTCATTTTCTTTTTCAGATTTGAACTGAGATTGAGATTTTCAATTGCTGAAATATTGGTAAACATTTGATATTTCATATTGATGAAAATTATTGATCAACATCTCATTATTATCTACCTTGTTACAATGTGTACATAGTGACATTGCCGAATACTTTGCTGTTCTCTGCAATTCGTTGTATTTGCTTGTATCTTCAGAAAAACTGTACATGGGGATCATGATTAAACTGAACTGAATCAGTAGATATTTTAATATTAAATATAAAGAAATAAGCACTAATCGTTTGTTATATATTTTTTTGGCAAGTTCTTTTTCGAAATTCCAATGTATTCCATTTGTATTTTCAGAGAGGTTTGGGATTCATGCCTAAAAGAGGTCTTAAAACTTCTCAGTGTGAAATATTCCGTTTTTATAAACTTCATGCGACCAAGGGTATGTGTGAACCTATCAGCATGATTGTACCTCGTAAAAGTGACCAGTTTCACGATGATCTCTACCCTGATACAGTTGGTTCTAAGCCTGCACTCTCAGCTCAAGAGTGGATTAGAGGATCAAATGCAATGCCCATTCTTGTATCAATGAAAACAGGTGAGGAATAATTAGAACTCATACAGAGAATTACATTTTACAAACTTATGAAATTAAAGCAAAGTAAAAATTGATACCTTATCAACTTATAATTGAAAATAAATTTTATTCGGAAACTTTCCTTCTAGTACACAGAGTTGAAAAATACACAGAACAAGTGTAGACAAGATGTGCAAAATTGAAAAGAGAATATGCCTCAATGGCTGGGAAATGTATGATGAGGTATCTTATCGTTATGGCTATTTTCGTACTAAATCTGTTACCATTTCGCCAAAATGGAATCTGTTAATCAAACTTGCACTAAGGTTTGCAATCAAATTAAAGATCTGGGATCATAGAGGTGAAAAATAATACATCAAAGTAAATTGGTGGAGCTTCTAATCTGTATGTTTTATTAGAATGTATCTTTTAAAACATTTCACGGATATATTATTTAATATATCCGTGAATTCAATAATAATATAGCATTTCCTTTTAGGCTACAACTTGGCATCTCCTTTTTCATGTTGAATTGTATATAGAGTTCGGACTTCCATTATGAATGACCCGTTACTTGATGAAAATTAATAACACTATTCATGATAATAATTACAAAAGTTTCACAAACATTTTAATTTCCAGACACGTTAAGTTAACCTAGTAGCTTTCTCGGTAGAAATTATACGTTTTGTTAATACAGAGAGGGGTATTTTGGTTTTCATTCGACTAGTAATCAATTTAATGACTTTTGGCTCTTACTAGCATGCATCAAGAAAGATTTCACTATGAATAATCGTACCAGGCCGTGGTTGAATGTAACTTGTGCTACTGCAGCAGATATTTTCAATTGTATGTGCAGTGACTGCTTCGGTAAATCTTGAAGTTTCAACGTTGGGGTATAACATATTACATTCGACCACGGCCTACCAGCCCAGATTTTTTTTCTCTAATCGTGACTTCAGCCGTGGAAGACTATGTTCCTTCAATTTATGTTATCATTTGAAAATAACATTTATGAATGAGAGTGTTAGCAAAGCAGAATATTTTCAAAATTTAGAAAACAAATGCTGTAATACAGTTGAAGTTCAAAATATCATTGTTGTTGTTATTGAGATGATTGCATCTGGATTTGGAATAATATTAAAAATTAGATATTTTATTTATCTACTGGTTTCATAAAAAAAACAGATAGAAATTTTTGAAGCACCTCGACTTTCAGAATTATATAATTTATGTATTTCATAAGATTATATTATGGAACCACTGAACTTTGTGTTTTGTTTCAACTTGTTCTTAATTTTCAGGAGAAAGTACACTCCTCAACATAACCTCTATAAAACAGAGTAACTATAATAAGATAAATGTACCACTTATTGACAACAATAAAAGAAAATTTGCTTTTCTTTCTACTGAGACGGTACCTGATTACAGACCAAAGGATTTAATTATTGAAAAAAGCCAAAAGACTTCGAATAATCAAACGACAAAGTTTCAGCAGTTACAGCAACGTTTCAGTCATGTTGAAGTTAATAATAAAGACATATCTCTAACCAGAGAGATGAATAACATTGGAGAGAATATATTGTCAGATAATGATGTAAGTACCAACTTGTTATTCTTATACTTATATTATTAATGTGATTCAACAGAACAAATTTTTCATGCAACCTGATCTGGAAATGATTATGAAAAGGACATAACCCAGTCAGGTTGTTTTCTTCTTGAAGTTAAAAAACTTCCAGACATTTCATCGTTAATGAGAAATTCTGTTTAAATGTGTCACTAATCTTCAATCCTCGAGAGGTTTTGTGCCACTTTTCTTCGGATGATAACATTTCATTTCATGCCTTTCTTTTTTTGTTTCATATAATAGCTACGACGAGCTTACCAGTCTCAGCGTGAAGAAATAAGAAAATTGAAGAAGCAATTGTCAAATAGTGAACAGCGCATAAAAGAACTCGAGGAGCAAGTAAGGAGATTACTTATCAAATGAGTTTTAGCAAATATCCAACTCATTCCTCAAATCAAACATCACTCTGTACATTTTTATATAATTGTGGATTTTATTAAGTTTAGGTTATGTTACCCTTATATATAATTTTAAGTCTGACTTTATTTTTGTGATAATCCTGTAACGAAGATTAGGATATATTTTATATTTTTTTAATAATTTTGTCCTCTCTCATACAAATTAATTTAATCACATCAATCAGTATTCATTGAAAATATATATTATTTCCTAAAATTTTCAATGATAAGTTTCAACTTTGAACTGGTTTTCAAATAATTTACTGACATTAAAGTTCAACTTGAGAACTCATATTCAAAATGCTAATTGCAAGCTTGATATTTCATTAATTGATTTGAATTTTTGTTTTTACTTGTGAAATAAGGATATTGTATATCGGCTTATAAGATCCAATCATTTCATTAATAAATATCACATTTTTGCTAGTTCAAAAATTTATCCTTTCTTCCTTCATTTGTTGTGTACTTTTAACTGGACAGGAATATACTCATGGTTCCTTGAAAATTATATTTGAGATTTTTTTCAAATATTCAGTATTTAAAAAATTTTGTTTTAGTGGAAAGATGTTCGAGCAAATTTTTTTAAAATAAATGGTTTCTGAAACGCCTGCATTCAGCATTTCAATTTCTATGGTTATAAAAGGTTGACTAGCGTGTCTGCTCATGCATCGGCCCATTGATGGGTGACGATAAATAAATATGATGAACTGAAGGGTTACCTTCCTAATTAATGTTCCCATGGATGTTTGTAACATCCTCTACTTTTCTTTGAATATGCTTTAAGTACTGTGTTTGCTCGCTGAACAGTATTTTCGAAACTGAATTCTGAATTTAATATCAATCCGAATAAATCTTCCTGGAAACTAACTTTTTCAAATAATTCTTTTAAATTTGTGGTATTGATTTGAAAATGGGGAAGAGCTCAATAATTATATTCAAAGAAAAATTTCCATATAATGGAATAAATAGTATTGCAGAACTGAAATGATTATGAACAAATTTGTGTGATAAAAACTTTCAATTGACAGAAATATAAAACAAAATGAAATCTTCTTTTCATTGAAAGGGGGTGAACATTTTAGGAGAGATTCGTTTTTGAGAAAAAAAGCTTTTTAGTTTTCTAGAAAGCCAAAGATGAAATCCTTACTCATTTCTGTGATCACAATTCTGTAACACAGAATGTCAGTAGAATTGCATCTATAAATTAATAGGAAAAATTTCATTGAAACTGCAATTAATATAAAATAATTCCATTACAAAAAATATATTAGGCAAAAGAAATAAAACTCAGATGCTCGGTTCAATTAATTTTTAAGGAACAATGTGTGATTACTGAAACAGTAGACTTGAAATGCACAAAATCAGTATTATGTGAATGTAGTTATAGATTAGAATAACATAGAAGATAAGCAAATAAATTTTTGTCTACAGTTGTTGAGACAAAAATATAGTCTTTCAGTTGAATGAAATGTAGATAGGAATTCTCGTAAGCGAATTCCAGAAAATTGTTGCAAAATTTTTGAAAACGAAATGGGCATGTGAAAACAAACTACAATAAATTTGGAGATGACTGCATGGGAGTCCTAGTTGTATTACAATACTAATAAAAAAACCAATAAATAAAACAGAAATGTAACTAACTTCATGAGTTGAAATCCACATCTGTTCTAGCAGTAGAAATTCGTTGTTGATTGAAGAATGTGCCATGAGTGGAATGAAGAATATCCGGCATATAAAAATGGAGGATTGTTCTTGCTTAATTTTGTAACTAGATGCAAATTGTTAGAGGTTTAGAGTGTTCAGACTTCCATTGTGTAAAAATATTAATATATTCCAAACTTTGAGTGGAGAAAATGAGAAGTAGAAAGCCAAAACCTTTCTTTTCCATAATAAAACTGAAGTTTATCGATATTAACGAATGTAATACTGAAAGATTTTGAATATTTTCAAAAATATAAATCAAACCCCAAGTTTGTAAAAAAAAATACAAAATCACCCCAGAAGTCCAGAAGTAAACCCAACTCTTTAAATTTCATAACATTATTAAGTGGGACTTGATTCAAAGAATAAGAGAATGCCAAAGGAATATGTTTGCGGCTAAAAGTTATCGAATGGCATTTACATGTATTAAGTTCCATACCATTGACAATACACCAAGTGGAAAATTGGTTCAGTTCGCTCTGGAGTTCAACACGGTCGTCTTTTGAATCAATTTTCTTGTAAACTTTTAATAATCTGCTAAGCTCAGGAATTCTGTATTAGAAAATCAGTACCGAATGTCGGCTATAAAAGCATTGAACACCAATGGTCCTAAATAGGATTCTTGGGGCACATCGGACGGTACTAAACTTCCAGAAGATTTAAATCCGTTAACTTGAGTTATCTGTACCTTATTAGATAGAGAGATAACTTTGTATCCAAGATAGGACACTGCCATCAATTCATTCCCATATGTTCGAGTTTTTGTATTAATCAAGTATGGTTGACTTTATCAAATGCCTTGGAAAAATCTATGTAAATGGAATGAACTGGGCCACCTACGTCCAAGATGTTTGAGAGATAATCTACGTAGACAAGAAGATTAAGCTCAGTAGACTTCTCTGGGCGAAATCGAAATTGTTGATTACGAAGTAATGAGTCTTAGGAGTTTAGTAATAAGAAAATCTAAAACTTTGGTAATGCTACTTTGGATACAGATTGCTCTGTAATTCGTAATATCAAACTTATCACCAGATTTGTGTATGAGAGTTACAAAGCTGTATTTCCAGAAGTCTGGCAAAATGCCCTGTTTAATAGTATTGAAAGTAATATGTAAAGTTTGTGTTAACACACAGCTACAGTGCTTCAATATTGATGGAGGAATATTGTCCGAACAAGGACCTTTAGAAGCATTCAAACTATTTAATCTCATAGATTCCTGAAATTGACAGGCACATATTAAAAACAGACAAGAGAGGAGATAACAGGTTCATAATCCGAACAGGTCGTCACAGAGTACACTGAACTAAAGTAATCTTGGAACATTTCGGCAAGCTCAATCTCCATACTACATTTTCCCCTATCATAATCATCATATCTGGTTGAATATTATGCTTAAGCATGGATTTCACAAAATGCCTCAATATGCCGAATTTTCAGTAAATTTAATAAATTCTATATGATCAATTTTTGTCTTGTTTTTACATTGCGAGCGTAAATGAGAAAATGTTGAGGTAGTCAGTGGGTTTCAAGTAGGATTTTTTCTTCGAGTAAACAAGATGTTTCAAGTTTGATGAGAACCATCTGGGAAATTTTCCAGTTGAAATTTTTTTAATTGAAAGTATTCGTAAATTATGTCATAGAAAACGTTAAGCATATCTTGAGTTGGTCTGTTGAGTAACAGTTGATCTCAATTGACAAAACCCAAATAATATTGGATAGATTCAAAGTCAGCGTTTTTAAAATCATGATAATACTCATCGGCCATAGGCGTTATGTTACTATTTGAATGTAGATCGATATTGATTAATAAAGGGGGATGATATTTGTCTGGAGTTATTGAATGTTTCATCGCACTTTGTACACAAGGTGTGAAGTTATCAGTTATAACCAAATCAAAAATGGTACCATAGTTATTGCAATGCAATGAAATAAATTTTTGAAGGCACAAATCTTGGCTTCAATATCTGACTTGATTGAGCCGACATTTGGTGTGGCTTAGGAGCATAAATCATCATAGGATCATATAGCTTAGGGAAGATTGAAATCACCCAGAATCAAAATTGGTATATCCGCATATCTTTTCTGCTAGTCTATCTAAATCTTTAGCAAACACTGAATATTTGTCTGTTGCTGAGAGAGGTGGAAACTATACTATGCTAAGAATAAAATTATGTCCAGGAATTTCAACTAACACAAACAGTTGTTCTATTTCATTCATAGAAAGTAACAACCTATTTTGAATGTTTCTGGTAACAGCAATAACGGAACCGCTTCCTCTGTTTGCTGAACTTGTCTGTTCTGATCGGTCTTCACGATAAATAACAATTCTCTAAACCAAGTTCTGTGTCTTCAAAGCTATTGCTCAGCCACGTTTCAGTGAGTGCAAGAATGTCAAAGAAATTTATGGCTACATTCTTATACAGTTTATTGAGCTTTGTTTAAAGACTTCGAACATTTTGTTAATAAATTTGGATTTTTTGGTCATGTTGTGATGAGAGTGGCATGGAAAGCCTATTCAATTATTTTGTACTATTTTAGAACAGCAAATCTTATACCAATGTCTGTTTCTGCATTGTCCAACCTTGTTTTCAGTTTTTCAAAAGCTTTTCTTGCTCCCGCTGTTTGACTGTCGAATCAAAGTTTAGAAAAATATTATAACCTCTAAGTTTGCTGCGATTCCTCTTAAGGTTATGAGCATCAAAAATAGACTTGGATGATAGTCTCAGTGCTCTAGCACATTTGGAATTCTTTTTTCCCATCGTTTGCATGTTGATGATGGTGGGAGGAGAGATCTCAATTTAACTCGGCACCTCTTTGAAGATGGAATGGAGGTTGTGTTGTTTCCCAAAGATTTGAGTTTATCCACTCCATTTCGTAATTCTTCTACAGCCTTTATCAGCTTTGGAACTGGTAAAAGACTTTCTTGACAGTCTGCAGAGGAAGGGAAGTTACTGGGAACCCCTGAGATCCATACTCTAATCCCAGTTGCATTGAGACCAGATTTTTTTGTGAAAAGCGATTACAAGTATCACAGGTTGAGATTCCTTCTCAGAAGTATTGCAAATAAAACAGTTGACAATAGAAGGCATGACTGAAGGCTTGGAATCTTGTTCACATACAGAATTTGCACGCCATTGGAATTAACACGCGTGGACTGCTCATTTTTGTACACCCCATTTTTGTAAACACTAATTGTTTTTGATTTCGCCTAGGCTTACACCAGCGATTTTGAACCTTAGCCACACGCGTATTGAGAGAAATACATATTCTGTTTTGCTAGGTTAATAATAAAATTTTCATAACACAAATTATATCACTGGATTCGCACAACGAGCACCTTATATTAGAGAATAGCTGGATTCAAAAATTTTACCAAGTAACTTATATAACAATTTGATAGATGTATTATGTTTTGTCCAGTATGTTTGGAATATGAACTTCATATTATACAAGTCACGAATACATCAGCCCTTGTTCGGAGTTACAAAGATAAAATAACAAAAGTAATGAGTATAGGTTAATTGAAAGCATAAATATAAACTCGATAAAATGATGATTTGATGAGGTCTTTCAGTACTTAAAGACCCTTACTGAGCTACCCACATGATGAACTCACTTTGAGCTTGTGTGATGCAAGTCACCTTTGGTCCTAAAGCAGAGTTTCATGAGTGAAACTCACTAATCAACACTACCAACTAACTGAGTAATTATAATTTTCTGTTTCATTTTTCCCCATGCAAGGTTTTGAATATGTTGATTATAAACATAATGATGTCAAAACAATGGAACTCTGAAACTCTAAAGGCGCATATCTATATGTGCTAATGTCCCACAACATAACACCAAACATGTTCAGCTGGTTATGAGATAACATGATTCTCCCGGAAGCATTTTGAGAGTTTTGCCCGTGTCAATTATTATGTAACTTAACCAAATGAGTTTACGAAATAACGCCGCCATGCAGTAGACAAAGATACCTATCTACTCATCCCGGCTTATCTCAGTGTGTAACTTAACAGTTCTTTCAAGTGACAGCTGAAAACCGACAAATAGTATTTCAGCTTATAACGGTGTCACGTGTGGTTACAGATAATATGCATCATTTTCACTGATAACATTTTTGTGGTCAACTTATGGGTCATTGGTTACGAATGGGTACATGCCTTTCCATTCAACAAAAAACATTATCGACCACATTCAAACAAATGGTGTTAGATATATGCAATAAGTGTACAGTCCATTTATTCAACAGCTTGAGATTCTACAACCAAATGTGGTAGTCGTTCATTTTACGCAAAATACAATCGCCAAGTTTTCGAGATGTGATCCTGTGCTTAATACTTATGCTTTGTTGGGGGAAATGATATATTGATATCCTGCCAATACTGAAGATATCAAGTTGGTATTTTTCTTGAAATGGCAAACATTTGAACACTGTACATGATGTTATGTGACTCTCACTTAACTATCTGAACAACTTACATCATGCAGAATAAAATTTCTCACTAGATACATACAGTATTGATATTGGAGTTTGAGTTTTTCATTTTTTTTCTATTTTGATAGAGTTTACATTTTGAGCTTAAAATATTTTTCACTTCCAAAATGTGCCCGAAGTGTCTGGGTATATTTTGTAATTTTCATAAAAACTTCTAATCTAATAGAATTGTAGAAAAACTAGGAACTGTAGTGGAAGTCATATGGAAGCAGCAATAATGCTAAAACACAAAAATTATATAAAATGAAAAAAACACGTGCCCCTCCTATATATGCCACAGACAAATACTGAAACTTTCCTGATATCAACAAAAAAAGTGGAAAGTTTGTAATCAATACAAACTGAAATATGTGAAATAAATATTGAATAATAGCAGTGGATTAATTATGAAAGTGATTGAAGTGGTAATCCAGCATAATATATACAATTCACATCTAGAGATCTGTTCAGTTGTTGCATATAAAATATATTTCTAACCACCTTATGATTTGACGCACCCATTATCATTGTGCTTCAGAAGAGCAGCAACACTCTAGGAAAGAGATAATAGTGTTAGTAGTGTGTTGCTGTTTAAATATAAGCTTGTTGTATCATTGTCTAAAGTTGTACGCTACGACAAGTATTTGGAAATACTCACGATACAGTTGCCTTCTTATGGACTTGAAATTTTGATGCTTGATGTGCATATCAAGCTAGCCTTTTAAAAAATTGTATCGTAGACCAGATAAATTTTATATTACATTAAGATTATGTAGAGCTTACACACCATGTATTTTTCAAAATTATGGAGTTTTTCTTGCTTCAGCTAAATGTATTTTCAATATTAAATATTTGAATAGTAGATTTTTTTAATTTTTCATTGAATATACATAATCATATTATTGGGATGAGTATATTTACATATGATATTTGCAATTTGTATAGTGATTTGCAACTATGTGACCAGTTTTGAGTCTGAACTACACAGACTAAGAAATACATACTGTGTAGAGGAGTTAGTCATATTCATTCGTTAGTATGATCGGGATTTCGGGGAGGGAAAACAGACATACTCGCAAAATAATTTTTATTTTTCACATGGAAGATATATAATTTTGCAAAACAGTGGAGGCATGTGTAGATATTGAAAACGATCGCTTATGCAACAATGCCTACTCAAAATATTAATTAGTTTGGCGTGTTTTTCACTTGGGAGAGAGAGAGTGGACATGACACAGAAAAGTGTGTATAGAAAGAAATATGTACTATTTATTCAAAAATGATGTTCAATTTAGGTTCACAGGTTTTTAATAATGAATCCTGTGTAATGATCAAAATTTATTTTTTTGCACTGGTTAGAATTGTTCTGAATCAAAGTAAGGATGGATTAGAAGGTAAGGAGGAGGGAATTCACACCTCTGACTATATATCTTATCTAACAGATAATTTTGGTATTTTGACACTTATCAGCTTCATACACCACCCACTATTGTCGTTGTATAAGTCAGTGTATAGATGAAGTAATCTTGAAACAATTTACCATTAATAAAACTTCAGAACCTAATGAAATCTGTCTGTTTTGTAGCTTCTTTAACATGTCATACAAAAAAAATTCTGAGTCTGGCTCTGAGTTCTATAGTTTATGTATCAACCAATTCGATATTGGCTTACATTTTTCATCAACTTTGTGCATTTAACTAGTAGAAATCAGCATACTGTTCAAATAATGCTTTTTCTATCACATACAACCATCAAATTCCAACTAAGTTGATTTTTTTTTCAAATTCGTATGTTCAATTCAGATCAAGCTTAACATATTCAATAAAATCTGCATTATATTTTTGCTGGCGACAGTAATTCCTTCTGATTTCGAACAGTCAGGATCGCATTTATGTACTCAACAAAAAAAAATGCATACCGAAATCATGTATGGTTTTACAACAAAACTACAAGAATCAAAACCACACATCAGATCCTCTATACGAAAGCTCACCTAATATCTACTGATATAGCCTCCACAGCATGAATCAGCAACAACCTCTTCGATTCCCTTGTAAAAATCAAGACGTCATCTTCAACTTGTTGAATAGAATTAAAGGACTGAATGCTCACTATTGGAAATCTCATGAGCCCAAAGAATATCCTGTTTACATCAAGAATATACAACGGGAGGGTGTGTATAGACTGTGACCCATTTAGAATGGAAACACCCCTGTAAAAACTTTATTCATTAACATCATTTCAATCATTTTTTAACTGTCAAGTACAGAAAGTTCTACTGAGGAACAAAATTCTTTTTTTTTTTCAATTTTCAAGGCATACTACGATACGATTTCTTTGTCCAAACTAGACAATTTGTATTAGCAATTTTTTATCAAAAATATTTTATACCACTGAATGCAAATAACTGACCATAACTTTA
Source organism: Leptinotarsa lineolata (assembly GCA_015342045.1). Classification (NCBI taxonomy): domain Eukaryota; kingdom Metazoa; phylum Arthropoda; class Insecta; order Coleoptera; family Chrysomelidae; genus Leptinotarsa; species Leptinotarsa lineolata. The sequence goes on along the minus strand of WOGR01001730.1, from coordinate 4,824 downwards.
TGAAAATGTATTTATCAATAACAAAGGTACGACATTTCGTTTTTCCTTTAGTTCTGAAAATAAGCCATCACTCTAAAAACAAAATTTTACACTCAATTAGGGAATTAATATTAAAATAAATAATGATTAAGTTCCAAAACTTAGTTTTGATTCAGATACTAGTTCGATACATTTGTCCTAACGCTTACACGAATATTTCCAATTACATTCCATAGTTGTTGATGACTTATTTTTGATCTTGCACAAAGTTCTTTTCTATCTCTTGAGCGATTTTTGTTAAAATACCCATCTAACTGGACAAATACATTTGATTGTTCATTAAATGGAAGCTCATGATAGTTGAGAAGCGCTTTACAAGTTCATGTTTCCCACAAAAAATAAATGACCGATAATTTGCTGGTTTTGTCGTTTAGTATATCATATCAGACGTTTATCACCTAATGGACATTTTTCGCCACCCAATAGCGACAATTCTGTGATTATTCTGCCCCGTTTGCAGTAAAAGTTGCTTCATCGATAAACTGTAATTTGACGATTATTGAACTGTTTTTTGAAAGCAGTTTTGATACTGCAACAGTATCTGCACTGCAATGAATATTTTCTAATTTTATTTACTGTACCACAGTCAATTGGATTGGGTTGTGCAAGTACACCTACCCGGTATATTGATATGTATCAATGGTTCTTGAGTGACTCCAAGGTTGTTGAAATATACGAATTGATATGAATAAACTGTTCAAATGTATAATTTCCAAAACATAACTGACAGTTGTATGAAATTATTTGACAATTCCAAAACTTCTAAAAATAACATTTCCTAGTAACCAAAAAATATAGTCTAGTCAATGCATATCATTTTCCAACATTCTCTCACTTTGTGTCTCGGTATGAAGTGACACAACGAACTAGACTGGAAAATGCTAAAATCTAAATTTTGCAGGAGGCTTCACCTTTCTTCCACATCGTGTCACAATCGGAGATCTGCTACCAGTAGCCACAGGAAAATTCTCTTCTTCTTTCGGTTCTTCGTTTTCTGGCTCCATAGACTTGAGACTCTCTTGATTTTCTCTCAGAATATTAATTGGTTTATCTAGGTCTTGCCGTGTACAAAGTATTGGAGAATATTCATTATTTTCTACTTCATGTAATGACTCTAAAAAATTCAATCTTTGTCCTAGACTGTTACAAACAGAACCCAGATGACCTTTAATAGAACACTTTCTACATATGTACTCACGATAGGGGCATTTGTTCGCATAATGCTCCTTACTAAAACGAAAACATCTCACATTTACACTTTTGCTGCTTCCATTGCTCTTAGCTCTTATTACATCCCGCTCCGGCTCTCCCTCTATGTAGTCTAGACGAACCCGCCGAATCATACGAAATAATTTTTATTATCTATTGTAGGTGGTGTTATAGAGCCACATACGTCTGCATGAATAATGGCCTTTCATTACTAGGTTTTTGTTTAACCTTTGAAAATGGTAGTCTTGTTTGTCTTCCATATATGCAAGATTCACACATCATTTCACTTGATTTTATTCGATCAATATGAGTAATATTTTCGATCATTTGATATATGGCCAAGACGTTCATGCAAAATTTTATAATCGTTTCTACTATTCATATTCATCAATTTAGGATGATTTGATGTGTGGTTCGTAATTTTTAAAATCACTTTAATGAGACCATTTGAATGCTCACCTGTCAATATGACTTGTTCGTTACATAATACCTTTTTACACCATCAGTGTCGAAAATGACAGTAAACCCTGCTGCTTGTAGGCGGGATACTGACAGCAAGTTATATGGAACGTCTGGGGAATACAGTACGTTTTCCAAGTTGCCGCCAACTCCTAGACTCGTTCCTTATAAGTTGGACATCATTATTAAAATATTTCTCGGCTGTTTTTACCAACAGCGTTGGCTTTTGCCAGGAATCTATATTGTCTTCAAACTTTTTTATTGTACATACACGACTTACTGGACGAAATGAAAAACATTTAAGAAATATTATTTTACTTATTTTATTCACATAATTTTAATCACTACATATACTAAGAGATTATTAGTGAAGAATTTTCTTATTTGGATTGGCTCAAAATAATAAAGCTCAACTATCATTAGCTGAACGAGTTTTCCGTTGCAACTCTTTCTAATTGTTCATATGTGCACGATTTGAAAAAGCTGCCATGTCTCCGTAGAGTTTTTGTATGCATTTATTATGAGGATGTATATAAAATATCTGAAGTTCTCTAGTTCTAATTGCCGTCATCCAAGTTTTGTATAATAGCGTCTAGAAATGGCAATCTAGTTTTACATCCATCCAAGTCAAATTTTAATTACCTATTTTATTGTTTGACATCTGGAATATCTGGTCTTCCAAAATGAAGTATGATGTGAAATGGAATATATTGCAAATTACTTAGATTTTTATAATTTTAAGGAATCGAAGAGTAGAAAACTGATTCAGTCCATTATTGAATCTTACTTCACTGAGTGCTTTCTTATCTTCTGGTGGAAATATTAATCGATGACACCACTACCTCCTTAGGCCGAATCAGATAAGCTCCTTATCCATAACTTCATAATTACTGGTCTTACCTCTTAGCAAAATCCTGGATTTAAAAGCGCTCTTCAATTCTTTTGAGAGGTATAGAGAATCTTCTGCTTGAGATTCACTTCCTCTTTTTCTAGCCTTACGTCTAGTTCAGTTGTAGACCCTCCATGTATTACCTCATTACATATACATACTAACAATTAGAAAAAAAGCAGTCCCTACTGATAATTCTTGTTTATAACATGAGTTTTTCTTTAATAGAATTTTTTGTTAGGTTTGATCTGCCCATTTTTCAAAACTACAGAAATTCCAGGCTATTTCCTGGTTAGAGGTCGCAACTACTTACGATATGATATTCTTTTAAAAAATGACAAGAGGAAACATGAAATGAATACAGAATTTGAAAAATTTACTTTTCATGTCTGATTATCCTTGTAAGCCTTACAATTTTCTTTGCCTGTAAGATTATAGGCTGCCGCCCACTTAATATGGACAAGTTTGTATGGAAGTTTTTCTATAGATAAAAATGCATTCACAATAACGATTGCTGTCACCTTCCTCCTAAAAAAGTTGCACTACTACCGAATAACTGGCATGATTCTAAATTGGCTCAGTTATCCTTGTCATGAATTATACCCAAGAAAATATTTTTTTGAGCAACACTCCATTGGTGATCAATATAAATAATAAAGTACTCAGGAAGTTAAAAAAAACACTTGTGAAATTTAAAAAATATATAATTTCGTCACATACAGTAAAAGTTACAAAAAATCATAATAATCTTTAAAAACGCATTTTTCAGTACATTAAAAAATTATAATACTTTGTCTCCTTAGGGTTAACAGTGAATATATCTATTGTAAATACTTCTCCTCATACCATAACTAATGAACTGTGTGGAAAATTTGTTCTCAATAGAACACATTTTTCACACCATGCAAACCACTATTTTTTCAAATTGTTCATTATGCTTCTTGTAATGATGGAAATAAAAGTGATTGTGTCAAAGCTATTTTCCGGGTAATTACTTTCACTCCGGTAGTGAGGTCAAAAATAATACAATGTTGATGTTCCATGAGAACAAAAATTAATCTCTACGTTCCAAAGGCCGATTATTTCATGAAACTATATGAACTCATTTCCTGTAGGGATTTCTGAAATACCGTCAATCAGTATAAATTCAACAATATAAATCCATAAAAAAATGAACATCCACATGGCGTAATGCCGAAGTTAGGGTATCTGTAGAAGAGGTGCAAGCATATGATGTAAACTGATTAACTATTTACATTTATTTTATTATGATGATACAATGTAATTTGTTTTCTCAATCTGAAATTTTTTATACCAAAATAGGTTTATACAGTTGTTCAATATTAAATTCGATAATCCATGTGAAAGTAATAATTCCAATGAAAAACGAAGTTTTAATATTGATAGTCGTGTTGAATAGTGATTATTTTATAATGAACGATTTGTACTATACAAAAAATTGTATAATGGACTGTCAACTTAAAACTAGTAAATTAGAAATATTTTTTTCTATCTCACCATGCGTGAATATATCACAGTTAATTCGCCCTTTAATATAGTTATGTTCTGCTGTCTGTAGAAAACTTTTCCTAAAAATCAAATACTTGTCGGTTTGGGAATGATTTACAAATGTACTTTGAAGAACCACAAGACACGAATTATGAAATTTTCAGACTTCGTAACATGAATACGAATTGTTTATCAATAGAGCAAAGTAGATACTTTAAAAAGCAAAAATCCCAACATAATCATTAGAAGGTGGTTGGGTTTAGTGAACTCGGCTGGATTACATCCATCTCCTGTACAAGTGAAAACACATGTCCTGTAATTGAGAATATCCCCAGGTTGCTTAACGTAGTTGCAGTAGTTACCAAGATCCAAAGATGAACAAAACCGTTTGGCTCCTATTCCTCCTGCAGATGAATAAATAATGAGTAAATTTCAGTTAGTTATTTCAAAGAAATACGGCAACTACTGATAAATTCTTTGGCACAAAATGTTCTTCATAATTTCAAAAACAGGTCATGCTATTGAAAACCACTTGTGTGGTTGTGGTTATATGGAGAAATTAAGTAGAGAGACATCATTTTCATTATTGACTGACTCATTCGAATATTTTTGTTCTAATATTCGTATTTTTTACACTTATCCATTATTCTGCCCTTTGATTTTGAAAATTAATATTTTTAGACAAAGTCCAAATTTTAATCATTCAACAAGAAACATTG
>WOGR01001729.1:0-19075 GCA_015342045.1 Leptinotarsa lineolata | reverse complement strand
ATGTTCAGTGAGATTTCAAACCGATCGTGTTATTCACTTGATCTGGATGGGACGTTTTTACCGACTCGACTGTGATATTTTATCTCATGTAATATCTTGCATGAAACTGATAACCAATCATTGTGAAATTTTAAATATCATATTATGTGCTACATGAATGTTTTCTAGAGGCTATATCAGGCACAAGGAGCAATCTTGCGATTGTTTCTTCAGTGATGCCATTGTTTGTTAATTTATTCAGCTCTCAAGTACTATTAATACTATTTAATATTGTGTACGTTTTTACGTATTTCATATTTTGTGACAGGAGTGTTTAGTGCCATTCTTCAACAAAATCAAGCCATTTGTGCCACGTCAGATGCGAAAGTAAGGTTATGGTTGAAAAATTTTGCCGGCGCAAAAAGATCCCTCTGTATGCAGGGCAATATGATCCCGGGGATCATTTTACCCTTTTGTATTGAACTCATATAAACATTTCTAATGAAAACAAGTAGCGTATTTCATTATATATTTATTTGGCGTTTGCGTATTAGCGGTACACCGTCAATTTAATATTATTAATAGGCAATATATTTTTACTCAATTGAATTTCTCTTTTATTGGAAATAATACCGCGGAACTATATAAGAAAGACATCTCGACAGAACTGGAATGAAAACTCCATGATAAACGCCTTAGATGCTGTCAGAGCTGCAATTGCATATAAAACCGCTAGCAAAACGTTTTCAGTGCCGGTTATGTCTCTCAAAAGACGAGCAAAAGGAAAAAACGTACATGCTGTGTGGGGTGCGAAAGTCATGGGGAATTATATAAAAACATTTACTGAGGAGCAAGAGGAAGAACTTCTCCAACATATTTTTGATAATGAAGAAACTATGTATGGCTTTACGGATGACGATATTCTTAAATTTGCGTGCAAGATAGTTGAAAGGAACAATATTTCCATTTTCTTCTATAAAGTGCAATAAAGACTGGCTTAGAGGATTTCGGCAAAGGCACTCTTTCCCCACTTTACGAGCACCGGAATCCACTTCAGCTGCAAAGACACAAGCATTTAATAAGCCAGTTGGTGATAAATTTTTCAGCATATTGGAAAATGTGTTAGAAAAACATTCATATCCTGTCTATAGAATTTTTAATGTCGATGAGACTAGTTTAAATATAGTCCCAACAAGAAATACCAAAATATTAGCAAAAAAGGTAGGATAACTTCTGCCTAAAGAGGGGAATCAACCACGACTGTAACATGTGGCTCAGCTGGCGATACAGTATATTCAGTATATTCCAGCCACCGACCCATGTTCGGTACAATCTCTACATATAATGAAAGTGTAACTGATCGCTGTCTACATCTGAGCTATTCGAGAAAAACTATTATTAGGGATCTTCAATAACGCGATAAAATGCAAAACAATGATTTTTATGATAAATAGCTTAACCGATTCCGGAGCGGTTTTCACAAACGTATTCTGGTGAATTGGTAATAAAGCTATGATAAAACTAGTGAATCGAGATGTCTATAAATACATTACATTTATAATTAACATACACTTTTGATTGAATGTAATGTCCATAATCTGCATAATATTCATTGTCTCGTTCCATTCGGATTTCCAATCCAAGGATATAAATCCGGACAAGGGGTACAAGCCTCCATGTAACGTATTTCGTCTCCTTTGTACAGTTTGCATTGGATTGACTCACAGGTTGCCGTAATACCAGAAGTTTCTGTTTTGAATTCGCTCAAAGGAACTGGGTGTTTCATCCAGTCCATAACCTATAGGAAAAAATAACATTTTGTGGAGTGTTTTTAACGTATACAATTATTTCAGAATATATGATTTGTAACAAAATGGATAAATGTATCAGACAAAAAAACTAAAAAATCATTTCGGTATAATAAAGCATTGAAACACATTTTTTCTGGTTCTCGATACAAAAAATTTATCATTTAAAAATCTGCTTTTTGAGCAATTTGCCAGTTTTTGATATTTTTACTCCCTTCTTTTAAGCGTTTAGGTTTTCTCAATGAAGGTAATATTATTAATGCCTGCATCAAACTTTATTGGGATGTTATCGACAGATTAAGTATTTGGATTATTTAAAGTTAATCCGTGACTTATTTTGTTTCTCACACTTCACTTTAATTTACAATGGAAATAGTGTACAAGAAATTAAAATTGATACGAAGGTCTTTTCAAAAAATAAGGTGAATGTTCAAATTTCGCGGGCTCCGTATATTCAATTATCATTTTCTTTATATTAGCACACTCATTTCGAACATATGTTCACAGTTTCAGCTGTTTAGCATGTTAAATTTGTTGGTAAGAGGCATAAAAGTTAGAAGTATTTTGCTGTTAGGAAATTTTTTGCTATCGAAAATAAATGGATCAAATAATTTGCATCAAATTTTTTATAAAAAAAGGAATTGAGTATTTGAAAAACACTTGAAATGTTGATAGTGGCATACGACGATTGTTCTATGAATCAAAAAAATGTTTACAAGTGGTACAAGTTTTTCACAGAAACTTTATTAGGGCTTCAATGTCATAGAAAATCTACATTTTCTGAAATCTACGTAAAGGTATATATCATTGATTTAAAAGATCTAATCAAATTTCCTCCCAGCGGGAAATTCCTTGGTCTCATTCTAGATGAAAATCTATCATGGAGACATCCTATTGAAACAATAAGATGAAAAATAGCTCCCGTAATTGCAATTTCATTCAGAGGAAGAAATTTTCCTTTCTGAAACCGGTTAAAAAACTCCAAAATAAAATTATAAAGTTTCAATCGACAAGATATTTAGGCAATTTAAAATTAACGGTATTGAAAACAAATATTGGGAAAAATTCAAATAATTTTGAAGTTATCAAGTTTGAGAATGAGCTACCACGCGACTGCGGTAGACTAGGTGTAGAAGACACCATACCTATTATTATTATATTCAAAAAATTTCATTAGTAGTTAACACATTTTTTGCTCCATATGATACAGAATATTTTGAATTGCTAATGGCAAGTTCAAACTCAATTTTATAAATTCTTAATATAAATGTAGATTTAAAAGCTGGTCAGTAGGGCATTCTAGAATGATGTGGTTTAGATCATTAATTTTTCCACATTACATATTGGAATGTTCAGCCATCAAGACTAAGCGAAGGTTATTTCCGTTCTGATTGGCTTCATAAAATTGGTAGTTGGTAATTTGGTAGTTATAATCACTTGATGAATGAATATTCTTTTTAGTTAATATTGGGACATGATTGAAAGAATCAGTAAGAAGATATGAGATTCCACAAATTTATGTGTAGCTGCTATGAATATTATAATGTGTGCTGGTGTATGCTTTTTCATATTTGAATTAATTGAAGGAACACCAAATATCTTCAGGTACTCTAGATTCTTAATAATGAGATTTTTGTTAATATGCAAAGGTTTGGAGAGAAATTCAATAAATAGATATTTACGTCCGAACCGTGCTTTATGTCCCAGTCGATTTTGCAATTAATTGGCTGCCCTATAACTAAATTAGAAATCAAGTACATCTTTATCTGGAAGCTTACATTGAAAGTTTCAAAAAGAAATTTTGAAAATTGAGTCAATGTTGAAGTTTTATTACTTCCAAACCATGTTTAACGGCGCGGTCGAAACCTTGATTTCGCTGGTAATTTTGTTACCCTCTTAATTCAAATTGAATCAAAAATACTATAGTCTTTTATTTTGAGTATACAGGGAGCAATTTCAACAGATTTTGAAAATTGAGTCGGTAGTGAAGCTTTCTCTAGGAGTTTGTGAAGTCCTATTTATAACCGCATTTGTCACTTCCACAATTATTCAAATCTTGGCATAATTAATATGCCAGGTTGAAATAAAATTCGGAATTGACGAAAATATTGAAATTATTTCCGAGGATCGCGATTTTTAAGTCAATACTCTGAGCCGCTATCCCCCCACATATGCTCCCTGCTCGGCTTCGCAGGGCTCCCAAAAATGTAACGCTCATATTTACCGTTTGACATCTGTTTTTTTTTCGAAGATTTTCATGGTTCAAGTATTTCACCTAATGTTCATCAAAAAGGGAGTGGTGAATTTTTGCAAAAAATTATCTCAGCTCCTGATTGAGCTAGGATATTTTTTAGACCAAATAATGAGTGATTTTTTACTGGTACCTTTTTGGCAACACTATTTTTGACAGATCACACGTGAATCGTCTCTTGTGTCATTGTCAAACTTGTTCAGTTTGGTCTTTAATTTAACCATGAATCGACTTTCGAATGAACAACGCTTGCAAATTATTGAATTTTATTATCAAAATTTATGCTCGGTTAAAAAAGTGCATCGTGCCTTTCTTCTAATTTATGGGCAGTTTCGTCGGCCTACTGAGGGGTCTATTCGGAAGCTAGTGACTAAATTTCGAACCCAGTTTACATTATCGGACATTAAACCACCAACATGCATACATAGAGTGAGGACCGAAGAAGTGTTCGTGATGACTGTGAAATGTCGATTCGCCGCCGTTCACAGCAATTGTGCCTCTGTTACTCCACTACGTGGAAAATTTTGCGAAAGGATTTGGGTGAAAAACCTTATAAGATACAGCTGGTACAAGAATTGAAGCCATACGACCTCCCACAACGTCTAACATTTGGTGAATGGGAGCTGGCAAAGTTTGAGGAAGACCCACATTTTTATCGAAAAATTGTGTTAAGCGACGAGGCTCTTTTCTGGTTGAATGGAAACGTTAACAAGCAAAATTACCGCATCAGGAGTAAAGACAAGCCACAAGCATTGCAAGAGCTACCGATGCATCCCGAAAAAGTCACTGTTTGATGTGGATTACGGATCGGTGGCATCATCGGGCCGTACTTCTTCAAAGACGACAATGGCTGGAACGTTACTGTGAATGGAGAGCACTACCATGTGATGATTGACAACTTTTTTTGCCCAAAATGAAAGAATTGGACATGCCTGTCATGTTGTTCCAAAAAGATGGTGCCACATGCCACACGGCACGCGAAACAATGGCCAGAATTGGACCTTGCGCATGGGCCATCTAAAGCGGAGCTGCGGACAACATTTGCATGAAATCATCTTTAAAAATTAAATTATACTGACCTTTCTATCGATTCCAATAAAGATTTCATCAATTTTTTCAAATTTTTTGTGTTTTTTTGAAAATTAAATCCTATAGCTCTTGAAAATTATCCGTTAGTACATCTCATCAATATCTGTTATTATCATAAATTGAAAGGGGTAGATATTTTAGCAAAGATCAGTATTTGGGAAAATTGAATGAATGCTTCGTCTTGTAATTTTATCCAAATGAAAATGATGAGGTAATATGGTAATGAGGCAATTCTTATTTCGAAAATTTGAAGTACGAATTCGGGGATGACGGTATTTATATCATAACTTTTTCATAATTATATTGTGTAGCATTCCTATGATATTTCAATTCCAATTCAACTATAAACTGGATAAGAAAAAGTGATTTTCGTATAACTCAATGTTCATATGTAAGTAGTTATTCCAAAATTACTGAAAGTTTTTGTTTCTGAAGGATTATATTTCCGTTTGTGTCTGAGAGTAACTTCTATGCATGATCTATATATATATATTTGTGGAGAATTTATCTTGAACTCAATTGCTTTCTTTCTTCCTTCGGAAAAGTTTCGCATTTTCAATATAAAGATGATGAAGTACAAAGCTAAAAAGCTTTTTTCTTATAATCGTGTATTGAATTCTTGAATTCATGTTTTCCCTTATGTCTCTAGGAAAATCTGGAAATAAAATTTTAGTTAACCGTGGCGAACCTTGTGATGAGTGTGTTCTATTGGTGCTGGTGTATTTCAATTTCTAATTTTCTGTTCGCGTTCTTCAACATTACAACGTATTTAATCAATAACATTATAAACAGGAAAATTGGGATAAAACTTCATCAACCGCAAAACTTCTCTCATTAATCTCATGTATTGTTTGTAAAATTTACCACGCGTTTACTCTTTACACCCGCTATTTCACAGCCAATTTTCTGAAATCTTCGGATATGTTTATATAAAAGAGTCTATACACATTTATTCGAAAGATCCAGTGCTAAATTTCTTGGTGTCATTCTAGATGAAAATGTATTATGAAGACAACTTATTAAAACAATAAGAAGGAAAATGGCTCCTATAATTGGAATTTTTTTTCAGAATAAGAGATTTTGTGCCGTTAAGATACCTTAAATTAATTTATTTTCCGTAGGCATGTTTGAAAATTGAATATCAGTATGCGGAATGGCAATAAATTCATTATTGAAACCAATTGAAAAACTTGAACACAAAATTACGAGTTTATATTCAAGTCTAACTATACAAGGAGCCTACTATAATCAACTTGTATGAACCAAAAAAACTGTTAGATTTGTCATACTTACATTCAAATCTTACTTCATTCTGTCAAAAATTAGCTGAAAACACATTCTATCGACAAGATATTCTTTTTCAGGCCATCTGAAATTAATAAAAATTATAACAAATATTGAGCAAAATTCGATTTATTATAAAATGAGCTTCCAAATGCTTTAAAAATATTAATCGATTTAAAACTGTATATACATATGCACGTGTATATGTGAATGTATGTGTTAACATGTATGTTTCTTGGAAACATCGTTATAACTAAAAATTTTTTTTTTGATGATTCATAATTTGTATTACTTTTTCAATATTAAAATTTTTCCTGTTTCCAAAATCGTTTTTATTATCATAATTATTGATTACTTTTAATATATTCAACCTAATTAACACATCTATCAATTAGAACTGCCAATAATTTCCATATCCGTTTCAGAATGATCAAAAAAATAACTTAATTCGTTAAAAAAATCATAACCGTAAAATACCGTCAGGTTTTTCTACTATCTGACAAGTTGGCATTAGGGAAGATAATTAGGTAAAGAATACGGGGAAATACGGCTACTAACTATAACTGAATTAACTTGTATCACAAATTTACTAACAATAATTAATTTAATTCTAATCGACGCTTGTCCCTTCAAAAAACACACACTAAAAGGCTGATCGATAAGGTTTGATTCTTGATGAATACAACGTTCTCAAACTGTCTAATTGAATTTGAAAGATATATTTACTTCATCTGAGAACTCTACTAACATATTCAGTTTTCATCCCTTATATTGGGAAACTTTCTAACTCTGTCTAATAAAAGTGAGATGATATGTTCTGTACGTCGAAAACGGTTTGTAAAAGGTCAATTACTTTTTCAACATTTTGTGGCAATATTAGTAGATATTTAGTTAATTTCTTTGCATTACCTTTGAGACATTTTTGAAGTCGACATTGATTTTCTTCATTCTACATATAGATGTTAACTGTTTGTATTGTTGAATAAAATGTGGCCATTCTATAGGATCGCCACCAAAAATTCGTAAATATTTTGGTACACCTTGTCTGACCAAAATTTTCCGAATGTCATTGTCTGTCACTTGATACTGACGTAAGCATTTATGACTTTTTTCGGAATGTGAATTTTGTAAATAAAAATCACCTACCTGGGCCTCATTTTTCTGATCTAGCTCATATTTTGGTGTGAAAATAATTGGTTTGTTATCACAATCCTACGGAGTTCTTCCTGTCATCCACAACCCGTATGTTAGGAACATTGCTTACCACTGACTCCTTGTATTCATCTGATCCAATTTTATCCTGGTAAGTAGATACTGACTCAATTTATTCAATTTGGGCTAGTTCCAAATCTAAGATTTCGTGTTGTCTTTTCAAAACCTCTCGCCGATTTTTAATTTCCAGCTGTTTTTTTTTATCTGAATTTCGATTTCGCATTCCTTTTCACGTCTTGATAACACAGTACTTCTTATTCTTACTTTCTTGCTTTCATGAGATTTACCATGTACAGAATAATTCTTTTTGCTATCTGCATTCATTGATTCTCGGGTACATTCGTCATAGTCATCTGGATCCACCGTCGATCTATTGTCAAAATTTTGCACATGCACCTTTTCTGATCCGTTTGTCTTCTCATCGGCTTCAGCATTATCTTCTGCGTCTTTTTGGTTCCTTTTTTCGTCAAAGCGTTTACTTATTCTCAATTCAGACATAATTCTGGCTTTGTATTACCAAATTGCTGTTCTTTATCAGGCTCTAAGGACCATATGATTTGACCTCAGCTGTAAATGAGGTATTATTGGAAATATCCAGTCTCGATGAACCAACACTATATGAAAATCTGTTCATTAGTTTTTTAGTTTGTCGGGTCAAATGATGAATTTCATTTCCACAACATATAATAGTTTTGGAAACGGTTTTTGTTGTTAGGGTAACATTTTTACGCATTTCATTTTTTGAATTACAATCTTTGTTGTAAGAAGTATGTGGAATCAAAAGTTGGCATGCTGCATTTGCTTTTGATTCTAACCAGGTAGTATATTCAACCAACTTGCATTTGAATTTATTATTTGATATATATTCCACCCAATTGAGTTTTTGTAATGATATTGGATTGCGCAAATGGTCTTCTTCATCTAGTGTCTCAATGGTTGCAACAATATTTCTCACTTCATCTGAGAGCTCTACTAACATATGTAGTTTTTCATCCCTAACATTGTGAAATTTTCTAATTCGTTCTAATAAAAGTGAGATAATATGTTCTGAACGTCCAAAACGGTTTTGTGAAAGATCAATTTCTCTGTCGACATTGATTTTCTTCATTGGAGTAGCCACAAATAGATGTAGAATGTTTGTATTGTTGGATAAAATGTGGCCACTCTATAGGATCGTCACTAAAAATTGGCAAATCTTTTGGTACACCTTGTCTAACCAAATTTTTCCGAATGTCATTGTCTCTCTTTTGACATTGACGAATGCAGTTATGCCTTTTTCAGAATGTGGATTTTGTAAATGAAAATCACCTACCTTGGTCTCATTTTTCTGATCTAGCTCATATTTTGGTGTGAAAATAATTGATTTGTTATCACAATCCCACGGAGTTCTTCCTGTCATCCACAACCCGTACGTTGGGAACATTGCTTACCACTGACTCCTTGTATTTATGTAATCCAATTTCATCCTGGTAAGTAGATACCGACTCAATTTCTTCAATTTGGACTAGTTTCATTGCAACTTCCAAATCTAAGATTTCTTGTTGTTTTTTCAAAACCTCTTGCTGATTTTTAATTTCCAGCTGTTTCTTTTTGATCTTAATTTCGATTTCATCTTGATGACACAATACTTTTTGTGCTGACTTTCTTGCTCCCATGAGATTTACCGTGTACAGAATAAGTCTTCTTGCTGTCTGCATTCATCAATTCTCGGGTAGATTTGTCATCGGCATTTGGATCCACCGTCGATCTATGAGAAAAAATTTGCACACGCACCTTTTCCGGTCTGTTTGTCTTCTCATCGGCTTCAGCATTATTTTTTCTGCGTCTTTTTGGTTTCTATTTTCGGCGAGTCTTTTACTTCTTCTCAATTCAGACATAATTCTGACTTTGTATTACCAAATTGCTGTTCTTTATCCGGCTCGAAGAACTATATGATTTGACCTTACCTGTAAATAAGATTTTATTGGAAATATTCGGCTCGAAGGACCATATGATTTGACTTTACCTGTAAATAAGATATTGTTGGAAATATCCCGTCTCGAAGAACCGAATTGAAATCAAAATTTTTTGTGTGTCAAAATAACTATTATCTATTTTTTTAAAAAACGTCACAGTTAATTTATACATATTATTGAAGATTTACAAAACATCGAATATGATTATACAGAATGTGACAAATATAAAGTAAATAAACTCCAACAGTGGTGCACTGGCCTTGATTTTAGATATACTGGTTTTCTATTCAACTAAGAGTAGAGGTACTGTGCATCATCTCTATTGTTCAAACTGCCGATATTCTCAGTTTTGGTAACCTCCATAATCATTCTGGTTTTCTGGTGCTGTATACTGGTGGTCTATTTGCAGCTCTTGAAGTCGATGTTATGACCTGTATTAAGATGGTGTTTGTATAAGGCTAAGGTTGAAACCTTGATACATGCATCGACTGCGGAAGCTGCAAACAGAACACCAGAATACATCACCAGAAAACCAGAATGATAAGGAAGGATTTATCATATAGGGGAAGCTTGGAGTTGGCTCACTTTGGAAGCCTTGCCTCAGACGCTGACCATCGGTCATAAAGGAGTCTCTTCGTGAGGACCTCCCTTCTCTTAGTCGTTGTGAATAAAAACGCCACTTATAATTCTGGGAGTCAGACAAGGCTTGTATGAGTTAGAATTAAGCAGAAACAACTTCAAAAGTGTATCGATTTGGAATAGTGGAAACACTCATAAGCTCCACATAAGCCATCATGGTGCTTCAGGGTGCTTGTTTCCGGTCAGCTATCATTTTTCTCTTAGTGTAGGATTGCAACAAAAGGAAAGAGATATATTTTAATGTCACATGCAAATATGTTGCACTAGAATCACAGGAGCAGAACAATTCATATTTTTTGGGTTTAAGAATATCATTTGAGAATAGGACAAACGTACGTCATTTTCAAGTTTTCAAATGAGTGATACCTATCTAACAATTTCTACTTTCAATGAAATGACATTTCGCATTTGAAAAATGTAATACATTTTTTTATCATATTTTACACAATATTTCATAGAAATTCAACAAACTCTTTATTTCAATATTACTGTTTTTAGCACTAAATTGTTCCAATATTATTAATAGTTCGAATAATTATCTCCATTGACTCTTCGAGTTGTTCTTCAGAAATTATTAAGGGAGGTGCAAATCTGACTATGTATTCGTGTGTGTGTTTAGCTATCAATCCTTCTTCTTTCAGTTTCAAACAAATATCCCAAGCTTCGGCATGATCTGAAACAACAACGATAGTATTATATATTACAGTATTACATTATTCGTTTAACTCCAAAAATTTATTAGAAAGAATACCATCTTTGACGCTCAAACTCATTTCACATATCATGAAACCATACAATTTGGAATTGAAAATATATTTCAGAATTGTTAAGGTTGAACCAAAGTTTTATACTACGGTAGATGATCTATAAATTTTCGCTCATGTAAATTTGGTTGTCACAACTTTATTTATATTCAACGAACATCTCGTAGATCGGTAATCTTTAAATCTTAGTCCCAATTCACATTGAATTTTGTTAATATTTTTTCACTAAGGAAATGTAATTTCAAACAAAATATAAGTTTCTTTCTATCCACTATTACCATCATCAACTTCCTCCGAGAGCTGGTTTAGCGGGTCAAGCGAAGAGAGGAGATAGGTGATAGGTGAAAGGATGGGTCAAGTGAAAGCACTCGAAAGACACATAAATAGTCATCTCTCGGAGGAATTAGTCCAGTCATCACCCGGAGACGATTGTAGATACTAACAATCGAAACGTCGTGAAGTAACGTGGTATGAAATCACTTAACTTTTAATTATAATAATTTATTTTTATTTTATTTATTCTTTTTTTTCACTCTTATTTTATTTCACTGTGAATTCTTTTCAGGGTTTTTTGTTTAATATATTTGCTATTTTTAGCTATTTTTTTAAATTTCAATTGTATTGTTTATTTCAGGAATTTCAAATCATTTTATATAATATCAGACAATGGAAGTCCGAACTGATGAAATTCAGTATGATGTATGTTGTGGTTCGAGGAGAGATGAATCTCAGAAGGAATCGAAGATTACCGATGAGTGTCCACTCCAACCAACCGACGAAATTGTTTACAATCTCCACCTATACCCTCTTCCCTCTCACCGCTTCACCGGCTTAGTTGGAGTTGACCGTTTTCCGGTCGATTGAGGGTTACCATATGTTGCGTATATCTACGCTAGCTGGGCTGAATGTGTCGTTGGACAACATATATGCAGCTTTTCTGAACTTCTGCTTGAACCAGTGTTTCTCCCTGTGGATGATCTCAGCTTGGGATGTCATGTAGGTGAGTTCAAACATGTCCTCCGATTTGCTGGTTTCTCCTCGCTGTATGTTTCTCTTGTACTTGGCAATGCGGACATTCAATGACCTCTCAGTTCCACTGATATAGGTTTTGCCGCACTCATAGGGTATCCGTTGAATGCAATTCTTGGAATCGCAGTCAACGTTTGGTGGCCTGGTTTTCTTGAGGCTGCTACGGATGGTGTTTCCGAACCTGAAGTGGGTTCTGATATTATATTCGGACACAATTCTTCTTATCCTTCTCGACAATTCTCTGACGTAGGGAAGGGCAAACACTGGTTGTGACGGCCCCTCTTCCCTGAGATGCTGTTGCTGTCTTCTAGCCGAAATCTGTTCCGCAATCACTTTGGAGTAACCATTCCATGCCTAGTTCCTTCTCGAGACCTTCCTCCATATTACAGTTTCCAAAAGCACGATCCACTATGGTTTTGATGATTCCTCTTTTGGTAGATTGATGGTGGTTGAATTTGTGATTCAGATACTGTTCCATGTGAGTGGGTTATCGATATAGTTGTGTTTCCCAGTCGGTCTTGGTCTTCTTCACCAATACGTCTAAGGATGGCAATTCGTTGTCGATTTCCTTCTCCATTGGGAAGGTGATGGAAGGTTATACGTTGTTGATGTGCTTCAAAAAGGTGTCTAGTTCTGTATCTCCATAGTCCCATACCATGAAAATGTCGTCAACGTATCTCAACCAGACTTGGGACTTCTTGTAGGCTTTTTTGATGGCCAGAGTTTCAAACCAGTCCATATATATGTTGGCTATAACTGGTAAAAGTGTTGATCCTACTGGCAGTCCCCCATCTTGCGTAAAAAATTCGTCCTTTAGTTATTCTTTCTAATATTTCAAATCATACTGAATCATATCAGACAGTGGAATTTCGAACTAGTAAAATCACTCAAAAAGATATTTGGGAAACGTCTGGATATCTTGTTGCAGATGACCCATCAAATGTATTCACCGTATCTAACGACTATAGTTTTTTATAACTGTTGCAAATCATTCGATTAGGGGACACTTTATACTAGTGTTTCATGTAGACATCCTCTTTTCAAGTACTCCAGTAACCATCCAGCAACCACTCAGAATGCAGATATGGAAGTGGTAATAACTGGAGAAAACAAATGGAACATGATTCATTCACGAATCACAAAACAAACAATGAGATTTACGAGCACATTCTACTGTAGGAATTTCTTTGTGATGATTCCTGTTCAATATTGTTCATTCTCTTTTATTAGTGAAGAATTTTCCACTATGAAGTTATATTATAATACTTTTTCATCTTGTGATTTGTAATTTTTTTCAACCTGAATTTTTAATTTGCTGTGATATGTTATATTATGTAAAATATTTGAAAAAACACGAAAAAGAATTTCATCTTTTCCGTTTTTTCTTTCTATTTACCCCGTTTATTGACCTTACAATTTGTATCACTCATTTGATTCTGTATTGGAAAAATAAATTGTAATTTTGTTCATTATCATAATTATTTCAAATTTTAACATAATTGTTATTACAATTATTAATATTCATAAGTTCAGAATTTGCGCTAGTTGGGAAGGTCTCCGATGCCCTGATATATTCGAGGACGAACCATTTTCATCAGTCAATTACACCTCGCCCACACCGTGTGGTAAGTGATCATTGGGTCCGAGAATGATGTACAGGCACAATGAGCCAAAAATCAAAGCTTTTGCATATGTTTTGCCATGATTCGTGCCTCAGTGCGACGGAGCGGCAGGTACTTGAGATTCGAGAGGGATTCACTCCATCAAGTATTCCAATAATCAGAGTGGTCTAAAGAGTCTGCGAAGTTTGAGAAGGATATATCGATGTTTCATCAATTTTTTCTTATCTTTTCGGACGATATTCGTCTTATGAGGAGCTGAAAACTTCACGATAAATATTGTCTTGCTGTGATGGAAGAGAAGCACTACATCAAGATTATAAGCGGTGTATGTTCCTGAAAAAATGATATGAATAGTTCCAATCAATTTAGCACTTTGTATTTCTCACGACTGATTCAATATCCCCCGAAGCGTAGGGCAACACCGTTGTCTCGTCAATACCGTATAAGTGCTGTAGGTGGTGATAGAATATTTACGGGGCCGCGATATGTTGAGGGATATATAACATATGCGACTGTTAGGCTTGCCAACAGTAATGCCTCGCGGCAGGCCAGACATCTGTTGTCAAAAACCTCTTCACCCATCGCGTAACTATGGCAGGCTGAGGCGTTGAAAACACTATCTTGGCAAGCCATGATGAACCCCTCAGTTACCGACTCCAGCCCACTCGACCTGATGATAACAAAGGTCAGCTGCTTTGATAGGACGAGATTTTGCATGTTTCAGAGAGGAAATATTAAAAATCGTTGAGACTGGTACATGACAACATGATTTCAGAAGCCTTTGAAAGTCAAAAATCGAAGAAAAAATGAACATTGACAGTGGTCCCACTGCAAATAGCTCATTGAATTTTTGTCGTAGTCACACACAGGAAACGAATTGATATTAGGTATCATTACAAGTAGACATCAACATATAAACCGTGAAAACCTGATTCGGTCCGCAGAAGGGCAAGCACAGAGTATGTGCTCTGCTGTTCGATAATTTTCCAAACAGAGACAACACACAATGTCTTTCGACAGTCCCAGTCTCTACATATTATGATTCAAACGACATTGACCTATGATAAGGCCTGTCAGACATCGTAGTTCATACAATTATTTGGTTTTAAGCTTGAAGTGAGTTAATCCTGGAAGATTCTGCCAGAAATCCATGAACCTTTTTGTCATCCAGGTGTTCAATGTCTGTTTGGCGAAGTTTAAAGCAATGCCAAAGACAGGTTCTGGTCCGATGAAGCTGCTTGCACCTTATTGTGTATGGGTTGGAATCTACTAATCCCTCCGCATACAATTCAGTAGATATTTTTGCTCGAAATACAGTTGCATAGGTCCCTAGGCAGGTTGATATCTCTGTTCTGAGTCTGCGTCTGAAACACCTGCATCAGAACCTGAATGTTTTTTTGATCTATCTGTGAACCAACAACTATTTTCTCCAGATATTTCTTTCTTCCGGAGGATCCAGTCCTCTCTACTAGGGAACAGTACTGTATGTGGTAGTTCGTAGTTGACACTTAAAGCCATAATGTCACGTCATTCCCAGAATGCTGTGACTTTCAGTGTCAACTAGCAGTCTATTATACTCAGAATTAGATTGACTTGTGTAACTGGCGATGTGCACAAGTCTATATGCAGTCCATCCAGCCTTTCTCTCTAGAAAAATGTGGAGAGGAGGTAGATCTAGAACAATAACCATGGCCGTTCACAAAAGCCATTTCCCGCAAAGTATTCGTCTACCAGGCAATTGCTCCGTAGGTGATCATTGGTCTGATAATCATCACATGAATCCAATAGATTTGTTTGGGACCTAAACGTCAAATGTCGTTACAGGTACACAAACAAGGTTAGAAAAATAGCTTCCACACAGTTATATCCGGCAGTGGAAGTTTACATTCTTTGATCGTATCAAAGGAGTGTTGAAGATTCACCTATCCTCTATAGATACGTTCGTGATAAGTGTTGGATTGACTAAGCCTGCATGCAAAGTATACCAGAAGTACGCTGCAAATTACAGCCGAGCATTGTTTTGAGATTCAACTTAACGATACCTCGAACTGAACTTCCGAAAGCTCTCTCTTTCTAGAACCTTGTCTTTGATGAAAACACTACTCGAAACATTTTTTCTGAAAGAAACTAACCTACAGCGATTTGATTATAACGTAATCTACTTTCATACTGGCAAAATGATTTATTTTTTAATTTCAAAGCTTCAAAGCCTACTTATGATCATCACCAAAATGATGTAGAAACAACTCATAATTTCAATCTCTCATTAGTACACATCCGCTTTCATAAGTTTTCATTTCAATTTTACAGTCTGAACAGTATTTCAAACACGAAGTCTGAAAGCTAGAGCCATTCACTGGTTTATTTTCACTGACCGTGAAAAAATAATGACCGAGTGTCTTAACTTTATATAACAGGCTAGATTGAATCCTTAAGAATCCGACACAATTCAATTTATTTCAGGCTATAAGAAATAAGATTAGTTGGAAGAATGAATCGTCCTCAGAGCGAATGAAGATTTATTGGGAAAGTCTTGTTGGGTGTGAATTGTAAAATACCTGAAAGTAGATATCGTCTCAGCATAAATCTTATATTTCAGTTGTCGTTTCATGTCCTCTGGCCGTAGTTAACATGTTACTCAATTCACTTGAATCTGGGAGAAAAAGCAATTCGAACATATTGTTTCTTTTCAGTTTGAAGATGACGAAAATAATTCGGATAGGGTTTCAGAGTACAAAGAGTACAGACATACTTTGCTCGTGTGTAAACTTTCATGGTCGAAGGTGATTGTGTCAAATATATTTTTTGGGTTTGTTGGCCGTGGTCTACAGGTTTATATTTCTGACTTTTTGTCTACGATCAGGCAACGGATTAAGTGTTTCACTCACCCTTATAGCATGTACTAGTATAACTGATGAAGGTACCGTGTAGCGAAACGCTTTTTGAATCAAACTCATCAAATCACTATCATGGATGGTGCTAATAATTTTCACTGAGTAACGGAAGAGAGTTGACTAGGGTGTGGTTGTATGTGCTATTTTTCTGCTATTTTTATCTTGGTCTTCGAGTTTTTATGCCTGACATTTTGTCTACTACTGTGGTAGACACTTCTTCGCTAGTCTCATTACTTGTGATAACGTTTACTGTAGTTGTATACAAAATTTCAAATATAAGTAATTTTAGACCATGCGAAAAAAATCCCGAAAATTGTTTTGACACTCTTTCTCGCCTGTATAGTTCACGTTCGGGTATCTTAGCGTCATTGTCTTCGACGAAATAGTGGATTCGCATTTTATGAAATAATGTTTAATATACATTTAAAAAATATAACAGGGTTGTTAACATAATTGGATATTCTCTGTCAACTTTTCGATAATATAATCCATTATAATTTGAGAAATATCAATATTTTGCTTTCCTTGAGACATAAAAGTAAAGGGGTTATACCGTTTCTGCCTTTTCTTATGAAGGTTCATTCTGATTTTCTTTGTACCTCCTACTTTTGTGGATTACCTAACTCGTGACCAGCAGCACATCAAACGAAAGAGACAGGGATAATTGAATATATTGACAAAGAATTGGCGGTATTTAGAAAAAGCATTATTCACGGGTGTCAGAGTGGTAATGCGTGTGTATATGAGTGAGTAAGGAATGACGTCAGCGAAGGTTAGAAAAAAAAACGAACATTGCGGCATGCTTATTGGCATTGAGTCACAACTTTTTCAATAATTATTATTGGATCGTAATGTGTAACACATCAAATGCTAAATTCATTGACGAAAAAACAAAGACGACGATATATCAAATGGGCGCTATCAGTAATTATATATTGCAATTGTCATACAGAAAATGCAGAGACGAAGACATTTTGAAAATTTTGTGTCAAGCATATTTAAAGTTGAAGACAAAATATGAAAACTTATTGCTCAACTTTCAACATATCCTTACTTTTCATGCAAAAATGAGCACTTTCTGTTTCGAAAAAATCATCGTGGATTGAAAAAACTGTATATTCAGATTCATTATGCCGAAGAGGTTACGAGACCGTCAAAAAAACTACTTTCGGCTTTCACTTCCGGTCATTTGTTTCATATGAAGATGGTAACATAAGAATTGGTTGAATGTCAGGATACATAATTGATCATTTTCCGAAGCCAAAAAAGCATTATAATCTATTTTAGTTATATTAAGTGTTACAGATTATCACTTTGTATTATGTAATTCATAAAAGAAATCTGATGGTTGAGTAACAATAGCTGGAGAAAAAATTCTGTATTATTTTCGAGTATTTGAATTGAGTAGCTTGTCATTCAGCCATAATTTACCTTTTTTTGAATCATTATCTGCTAATTATTTCACTTCATCTCATTCATCACCTGTGAAGATCAATGCAGTATCGTCTGCAAAACAGAGTAGGTGTCCATGCAGATTTCAGTTTTCTGATAAACTATTGATATAAATGGGAAACAATACTGTTTCTTGTGGTACCTCACTTTTAACGGAATTTCTGAAACTTGATATCTACCTTATTTCAATCACTCGTATTCTATCGCTGAAGCAGTTCTTCATAAGTTTCGAGGGTAGTCCTCAAACTCAGTAATCCATAGTTGTCTAATTTATTGAGTTTAGTCTGTTTATTTTCAACAAAATTATTGGTCATTGAGTTTGGTGAATTATTTCTGCTGTTTTGAAATCTTACTATGCGAAAAACAAATATTTATTATATGAGAAAGAGTTTTCATCATATGAATATGAGTATTTTTTATCAATTAGGTGACAATGTTGTCAGCTCCAGAGAAACAATTCCTTTTTGGTTCAGAGATATAATTTTTTTCTCGGATACATGTTGAAGATCAGGTGGAAAGCTGATTAGACTGTGAACAATAAACAGAGGGACAGTAAACAACGATTAGGTCATTAGACTGATACGATATCAATCTCCATCAATCTGATGAGTTAATTTCCAAAAGCATTCAATGCACATTATGAATGCCCTTTACACCATTCAAATCAATATCATGGGAGTTTCCTATCTCTATCTATGATGATGATAATCGAATAATTTACAAATTTGTGGATTCAATCACAGATTGATTTTAGGCTAATGGGTGGATTATAAGATTAAATCTTAATAAGAAGAGAAATTAGAATTTTGGTCATCACCTGACGATGCTAATTTAGTTAGCGAAACGCGCGTCGAGAGACAGCATTTTTGTCCCTTGAGGTGAACTTTTTCCTATGGATTCACTTTACTCCAGAGGTTTCAAATGCCACTTATCCAAATGAGTGGTGAATAATGAATACTGTTGATGTTTGGTAGAGTTAGGGTTCCGCCAGCCGAAGAAAGGAAAGTCAACTCACCTGGAATCCTGGACTTCTCTGGCTTCGCTGGTTTCCACCGCTCTTTCATACGTAATGAAAAATTGACTGTATTCTGGGTGTG
>WOGR01001728.1:0-13332 GCA_015342045.1 Leptinotarsa lineolata | reverse complement strand
TTTACAAGCTGCAAGTTCGGACTCATCCCTGGCCGACTTCAAAGATTTTCAATTTAACTCTATGGTACCCTTTAAAGATCGCGTGTATTTGTGACAAACAATGATGAATGAGGGTATATAGATAATGAGAATTTCTGTGATGAATAATTTCCACTTCACCAAAACATCTTTGTTTCAGGTCTCGACTGTGAAATAAATATTAAACGTACAATACAAATGGTTAGGTCCCAACGTTCCGGAATGGTACAGACTGAAGCACAATACAAATTTGTTTATTTAGCAGTGCAACACCACATAGAAACAATCACCGAACGAATGAAGGCTGAACAAGTAAGTTACAATAAATATTCTCGCATGTGTTTTTTCAATGATTTCATTGTTTTTCAATTCTCTCTCACTATGTTACCCACTTTTTTGTCAGCTTTCTTCAAACATTAATTGTTCAAATGAAATAATGTTTCATATCTACATATTATTTTCCTGAAATAAGCATTCTCATATTTCCAATATACTGATTTCAACAAAATGTTTGAAAATCAGTTAATGAAGCGGTTAGAACTAGTTTAATTAGAATTTCAATTTTATTTCTCAGTGTGACAAATCTTCACTTACATCTTATGTTCTTTACAGAAATATATGCAATTAGGAAGAGAATATACAAACATCAAATATAGCAGTGAAATAGGAAACAGTTGTATGTCTCCAACAATGGCCTCAAGTTGTTTTGGAAGCACGACGTCCCTTAACAACAGATCGACCAATAACAGCATCATGCTGCCTGCTCCTCCAAACCAGTATTCTGTGATACTCAGACCAGAAGCAAAGAAACCGATGAGAGCCATGTCTGAAATCAATCCCCTGCCAAGGTGAGTGATATGAATAAATTTGTTGTGTGAACACCTCGGTTGATAGTTTTACTGTTGCTCTGCTACCCTTGTTGAGTAAAGTCATCTCATAAGTTATTTTTGAAATATTTGATGTCAGATGCTAAATTCATGGAAATGCCTGTATATATTCAAAGGAACTGGGTATTTTGCAGGTTCAGAGTAGATGTAGAGTGTCTTGTTTAATACATAATGCTTGGTACCTTCCATAGACCATATCTTGATGAACTGATGGTGTGAATGGCGAGCTGTCACATCTCATCGTAAGTGCATTTTTCCTTATACTTTCTCATCTTTTTTGTAACATTCAATGATTCATCTATTCTTCTCTCTATTTCTAATTTTCTTTGAATCTTTTCCATCATGACAACTTTTAATTTTTCATTCGTACCAAAAATAACTGTTCATCATTTTGAATGATCTTGAACGCAGAGCACTTACCTTGAAATGTGATAATTTGTCCAGTAAATTTTCACTGCCGATGTAGTAACCATAGTTCTTCGTTACGAAGTAATATTTTTTCATAATCAACAGTAACTGGAATTAGTAAAACTGAGTGTTAGTATTATTTTGATGAAATGGATTCTGAAACGAAGATTGAAGTATGTGTGAAGGAAATAGTACTACATTTCAAACCTCACCAACATCAATCTTCATACATATTTGAGTAAAAAATTTGCAGTCAAATATTTCAATAATTTTCATCATTAGAAATGCAAACTATGAAACAAACTTCAGTATTCATTCGAATTGAAAAGGGAATATTCTCAGATATTATTTTTTGTGAATAAACTTTTTGGCTTTCTACTTCTCCATCGTTAACCAAAAAATGTGGTAAACTTTTAAAGGAATCAATTTCAAAATATTAACTCTATCAAAGATGTGTAGATCATGCAAAGAAGTATTTTTCAGACACACACTGGAAGAAAATACCCTTTCGAAACAACTACTTTTACTACTTGTCAAATCTAGAAAGAGGCTTGAGAATTTCTGTTCTCTCTCTCTCTCTCTCGTTAGTACAGTACTAGCGAAAAGGGAGAGAGTAGAAATTATCAAGTCTTCCTAGATTTGACAAGCAGTACATAGTCAATGAATTACACAAACGAAAAAGTCCTTTTGAAACAATTACCTTTTTATGAAAACGAAAATGACTTTCTCCCATTCGGTTTGTACTACAAACATGCATTATGGAATAGATAAAGACATCATTTTTAAGAACTCTACACAATGTAATATATGATGTACCTATATCCATCAATGACATGTTTTCTATTTTTCAATAAATAAACCATTCTTTTAAATTCAAAATTTTGTCATATAAATGATATTAACAAGGAAATCCCTACAGGATTCTCTTACTAGAAATAATTTATTGAACTGACCGTGACTAAAACAAGAAAAATCATTCCCTATAAGAAGATGGTGATAATTATATAACTTGATCATTTGAAAGGACAAAGCAAGGCGACCAGATTTTGCCTCTCTGTTTCAGAATAGTCAACTTACATATTTCAAATCTTCTTTGGTCTTTTCACCATTTTGTTCTCATGTGAAAATTGAAGTTACGATTTCTTCAGGCTAATATATGCAGACCGTTTTCCAGCTGATCCCACTATATCTACCTCGGAAATGGTAACACTGACAAGGTTAGTTAGATTGAACAAACGTTGCTTGAAAAACAAATAGGGCTGTAAAAAAATAATTATCACCAAAAGGTCGGCCATGTATCAAGACACGTGTATTTCTTGATATCTGAAATTTTAAACCGTCATCTAAAAAATTTCTTTCAACGAGAGTCCAGATTTTCTGTTGTTATCATAGGGAGGCATGATGTATCATAGTTACAGAAGGAAATTATTTCTTGCTATGAACATTTTTTCCAATATAAGCATAAAGAAAACAAATGATGGCGACCTGAAATGAAAATGAATGAATAAATGGCTCAAACAGTACGTTAGGTTAGGTCAAAAGTGGGTGGGTCAATTCGACCCTCCACCACAACCCGAAAGGGTTTATTGTGGCTCGCACCTATTCAAACTCTACCGAATAAACCCAGCTTCTTAACGAAGCTCTAACGAAGCTGATTAGTTTATATGGTGAGTGATCTTTCAGGTCAGATGGTAAAAGTGTGGTCCTACCGAACTCTGAAAAACTGATTCGGTCCGCAGCGGGGCAGGCTCTGCTGTTTCATCATTTTATCAACAGAGGCGGCACACATTGTTCGAGAAAATTCTTATTACCTTGTGTGTGAGGTTGGATTCCACAAATCTCTCCGCACACAATTCAGTGGCATAGATATCCGCTTGTAATACAGTCGCTTAGGTCCCTAGGCAAGCTGATATCTCTGTCCTGGGTCTGCAACTGAAAACATCTGCACCAGAGCCTGAAGGTGTTTTTGATCCATCTGTGAACCAACAACTATCTGCTCTTAATATTTTCTTCTCCCAGAGGATCCAGTCCTCTCTACTCGAAAACAGTACTTTATAAGGCAATTCGTAGTTGACAGTTGGAGGCATAAAGTCAGAGGCCATCATTAGAATGCTGTGATTTCTAGTATCAGCCAGCAGTCTAGTGAACTCTGCATTAGATTGCTTTGTGCAATTGGCGATGTGCACAAGTCTGTATGCAGTCCATCTAGCCCCTCTCTCCAGAAAAATGTGGAGAGGAGGTAGTTCTAGAAGGATCTCCATGGCCGCTGACGGTGCGGAACTGATGGCACCACAGATAGCCAGACAAGCCTATCTCTGTAAGCCAGAGAGCTTCGCCTGAGCCATTTTCTGTAAAGCTTTCGGCCACCAGGCAATTGCTCCATAAGTGATCATTGATCTGACAATCATCACATATATCCAATGAATTTGTTTGGGACCTAAACCCCAAGTTTTGCCACAAATCCTTCGACATGTCCATATAGACAGTTTGGATTTGTGTAAAACTTTTTCCAAGCTACCCTTCCAGACGTGGATAATGCCAAAATGACAAGTTCATCTGCATAAGCTTGCAGATCTACTTCTCTTCCAACGAGGGCATCAAGCAGACTATCCAACAGCAGCGACCACAGAAGGGGAGATAGTACCCCACCTAGAGGGCAGCCCCTGGTGACCTTGAACCTGATGGCCTCGTCTAGAAGAGTCGTAGTTGTAGCTCTGAATGTTCAGAGCAAGAGAAGCAGTTTTGGGAGGTGTAGCACAATCCCATTTCCCTAAGTTCTCCATTACTACCTTTCAAAGAGTAAGTAATGTGGATACTTGTATCGGATTCGAGGCGCCTCCAAGCGGGTGGTTTCACCTACTGGTGTTGCATTTTAGTTTCAACAGATACCAAGATGGCTATGTTAAAGCTAAGATTGCGCATCGCGCTGGTCATGTGAGGTGGCTATTCAATAGAACAATGACTTTGAAAATTATGTGATGAGTCGCTCAATTTTCCGCCCCCTGAATGTGCTTCCCGCTTATTCCAGGCCTGCTTACAACTAGTTAAGGAGTCCATAATTCATGTCTAGCACTTTCGTCAATGTTTTCTTGAGAGTCCTGGCACTCAATCTATTCCTGTTCACAAGTTATGTCAGTTTTTCAGGGCATTTTCAAATCAGTCTGGATGTCACATTTGGGTTTATCAATGCCTCAGGGGTAGCTTTACTGTCCGTAAGAATATTGATTTGTTCTCTTCATAGTTTGTGCCACAAAGTTCATGTCGTATGGTCTATGGACCAAAATTTATATTTGTTAAAAAATCTGTTGTTTCGTTAACCACCCCTCTACGAACGACAACCCTCAAAAGTCGAAACTTGTGCGAGCAAAGAACTAACGAGGTCTTACCTTCTAATGTGTAATTTCTAGGACCTAACGCCTTGTAGGTCAGTGAATCTTCCTGTCAGATTTTTCTACTCATGAGAGGGTAGAATCAAGAGTTCTCAAATGCTGCAATGAGCAAAATACTCATTGCATCAGTATCTACAAACAATTTTTGTATTGACATAGAAAGATGCCATTCGCATTCAAATGAGATTTTTTTGGTTTCTTGTATATCGTGTTTAACTGAAGTTCTTGAAGGTTCTTTCCATGCTATGATTCCGTAAGTGACTTTCAACCAAAGTATAATACATATAATTGTCATATGGTTAAATCAGTCATTCAGCCGTTGGTGAGACCTTCGTAGTTGCAGTCAACGCTCATGCCACTGATGATTTCTGCAGCAGTAACAGACGAAACGTTTTGTACTTCAGGTTCCTTTCTACCACAGTCTACCAGCCTGGATTGTGTTCTCTTTATTTGTGACTCCGGCCGTTAAACACTATTTTATACCCTTTATTATCGTAGTGAACCAGAAATGAAGTTCTCCATTACATGTTTTTTCAGATTGTGAAAGAGGAAAATCCTCAAGAAATTTAATGAAATCACTGAAATTTTTTAAACACTTTCGTATTGTGTCATTCAAAGATTCAATAAGTTTTGCCCATTTTTGGCATTGCCTTTAGTCAAAATAATAAACACATTAACACAATCACCAGCTAAAGTATAGGGGACTACTATCCTTTCTTTCAATCGCGTGAATTGGCACGATGACATAATTAAACAAGAGCCACTGGTCATTGTGCCTGATGGTGTTTGTGTAATAAAATATAAAAGTCGTTTTCCATCGAGTCTAATAAACATACTCATCACGTACTTCCATTTCTATTTGATAGTACAATTCCTCGGAGCCGTTATATTTTTTATTGCATTACCTGGTACTAGTGGGGTGGAAATACTTTCCCAGTCTTCAGTCAGAAGTCAGTAAATGCGTGGGAAACTAGTGGCGCATAACTCCCAATTTGTGTGTGATCGTGAGTTAATTTGGACCATTTTTTAATGGCGTTGGTGTGAATGATGTGATTTTCATTGTTAATGATCTCGGACTTGAAACACGTACAAACTATTAATTTCCCTAATGATATTGATGGCGGTGTATTTGTCAAAAGGATGTGCCTCTCCTGGTACAAGTCATCTGAATGAGAACATGGCAATGTTCAATAATAAGGTAGTTATTATTCGGTGTGAATTTTCTATCTATCTCAAGTGTACCTGAAAATATTTACTAGCAATTGAAGATAATTGTTCATTCAGTTTCTCCACTAATTTCTTCGATACATTGACCTCTTACACGTTTTTGATAGTGAAAATGTTGGTAAAAGGATATATTCCTTTTGACACAAGTAGAGAGAAACGTTTTCTTCGCGAATTAAAAATTTTACATAGCTGAAAAGAAACCGAAACACAAATAAATGAATACCGGTACTTACTGTGAATTGTCAATTCGTAAGTTCCAATATTCCGCAGATCCACTTTATTGAGTGGTATACGTTCATGGTTAATTATGAACCACAGTTAGAGAAATTGAAATAATCTTTTTTTGTCCTTATTTTATGTAGTCAAGGCAAATACACACATAAATAAAACTAGGAAACAAGCTATCAAATGAAAATATTCAGTTAAAAGGATAAAATGAAAACCAAAAGATAACTCAAGAGCTTAAAAGCAAACTCAACAGTCTTTCTCTACGAATTATTAACAAACCAATAACATTTTTAAAAATATAACCTGCCCCTTTCAACAAAAAAATCGCAAGCAAAGTAATCGTAGTGAAATGAAAGAAGAGTACCTTATCTATATGTGGTGTGGCCCCCTCGTGCTTAAATGACAGCTCTGTTAGGCATGTTTACAATAAAATTCAAGATATCTCTTCGGTTCGTGGCAATCCTAAGCTCTGAGAGACACTGAATAAGTTTTTGCCTTGCCTTGCCTTTGTTCACTCAGGAGTCTTCTTCTCACTGAATCCCATACATGTTCGATGGACTGAGATCTGGTGAGTAAGGTGGCCATTGCAAAACAGCAATATTATGAGTTCGTAGGAATTTGCGCACCATTATTGCTGCGTGGGGATGTGCATTATCGTGCATGAGTTGAAAATTAGCCCCACGTCACGGTGCATATGGAAACACAATCTATTGGTAAATAATTGCATTTAAAAACTGTCCATACAAATGATCTCTGGTCTTCCTCTTGAACTAATACCGCCCCAAAACATCACTGAACTTGTTCTGAAATTGTTCGTTCCGTTAACCAGCTGACGAACGTCAACCCTCAGAAACTTGTGCGAGCAATGGATTAACGAGGCCTTACCTTTTAACGTGCAATTACCCAGCACGGTGACCCGGCGGGGAATCGAACCCCGGTCTTCCGCTTGAAAGGCGGATGTGCTAACTTCTACACTACCGAGACCACTGCCACCTTTTATTGTGGTCTCTTGTTAATGGGTGGAATGTGGAGTGGTGTACAAGAAAGAGGTCTATTCTCATGCAGCCTGTTTCTAAAATTTTACTGCTCACAACGCATCATCTTTTTGAATTTGGTTAGCAGTGAGCATCCTAATTACTCGTAACTGATTCACGTGTCAAATGTCGTCGCCATGCACCTGTTTTCAATCAGTTGCTGAATGAAACTAACCAAGTAATTCGTTATTGTGTATTTTCGAAACGAAATTCAAGGATGTACAAATTATTGGACACTATAAAAAAATGTATTGTTTATTTCGCTGCAGTATATTGAGATAATAATTAGAGTTCTTAAGCACATCTTCCGAGTTAGAAAAAACATCATAAAAGCATTTGTCAATGAATATTCTCATCTGAGATCATCCTAGTTGAAAAGTACTGATACACAGCCATATATTCAACAGAGACGAGAGAATATTGATATCAAAAAATTAATTACCCTGTTTTCAGTCATTAAAAAAAGGTTCAATTCGATTCCCATGTTGACTAACTTGAAACAACTAATTATACAGTGTAATCAGTGAAGTTCTACGGTTTGGAATTTTTTAATATGCTTCGATCTAGATGAGAAAAACTGAAGAAGTGTTAATCACGTGATTCGTACTATCTGCTCTTTGTTTTCAAAATTTTTTCAAAATGCTTTTCACACAATGAGTATTTTTGTTTTGTAAACTGCATCACTTTTACTAAATGAGAGTGGGACTCAATGCAACCTAAAAAAAACTTCCTCGTATTGAGAATGCTTCGTTCCATAATATCGTTCTACTTTTTGAAGTTGAGCGATATTAATTGAGTATTTTTTCCACAATCCAATTGAGTCTATTAGAGGCAACTTTATAAAATATATATCTTTTTAGAACGGTAGTTGATGTCAACAAAATTAAGACAGATAAATATTTACCCAGTATCGACAGTGAAGTCTACGTTGAGTGGAAAATTCATGTATGTTCAACTCTATGGAAAGAATATACATTTATGTTAGAAAATTTCACTATTTTCGATCAAAAAGTTTTTTTATGTGTATTTCTTAAAAATTACAAAGCAATTGATGATACAGAACACGATACTACTATTTTATTTGGTCATTTTCCGTTTAGCTTGGAGTTGAAATTAATACCAAATTCAAAATTCGAATGAAGTTTTTAATGAATGAAATTCTACAATGTGACCCAGTTAAGATGGAAGCACCCTTATAAAATCTATATTTCTTAACCGATTTGAATGATTTTTTCCATGAGGCAGACATTCGATAAGTCTACTAGGACACCACATTTCATGAATGTTGGGTCATTTTCAGGGCAACTATTCTCATTTTCAAGGCCAAAAATTTTAAAAATAATTAGCGATTTAAAAAAATCAGACTACATCACTAAATCCATGGCGTTTTCAAATGGTCTAAAAAAGTTATAAGTGAATGGAATTTGAAAAATATGCTGTTTATTCAACCCTCCACTTCAATTTCAAAAGTTTCTCTTGAGTTCTGACTACACCTCTGGATTCAGAAAGTCTCGAGATATCACCGTTGAATTTCAACAAAATCTGTTAATTAATGAAAAAATTATAAGGGAGTAAAATTTGAAAAATTTGTCAATTAATGGGATTTTGACTACACCACTGGATTTGGATTGATATTTAGCAAAATATAATGCAGATCCTGGTATTCATGAAAAATGTATGAAATGTATGAATCATATTTATGAATCCGTTTACGCAACAAACTTTAGTGTCAATGATTTCAAATCAAAAAACATCTGCAACTAGTGGAGAATAATCTCTTATTCACAAGCAATGCACATAATAGGATTGGAGATGATAACAAATTGAAACTAAAATGAGTGCAATTGAAATTTTTGTACCCTCCATCAAACCTCCATTCAAGACAATGCATTTATCATATCGCTTACGAACATTTTTTAAAGTATTCCGTAATTGTTGCGGAATAACTGCAGCACACGCTTTCTGAATTCTTGTGCACAGTTCCGCTCGATGTCTTGGTCGTGATTTGTAGACATTTTTTTGTGACATAGCCCCATAGAAAAAAATCTAGTACAGTAAGGTCAGGCGATCTAGGTGGCCATCCAATCAATCTACTCCCCAGTCCTATCCAACGATTTGGGCAGCTTCTTCACAATTGCTGCATTATGATCAGAACAGCCACGTAACTGGAAAAATACATTTCTTGTTTCTGCAAGGGAAAGTTCATATATTGCGTCCGACAATTCATTCCTTAAAAATGGTGAGAAATTTGCGTCATTGATGTTGCTGTCGAAAATGAATGGTCCAATTATTCTCTCATTTATTCCACACCAAACATTTACTTTTTCTGAATACTGTCTTTCACAGTTAATCACCCAGTTAGAATTTTCAGTGGCCCAATATAGAAGATTTCGTGATGAAAACACTCCATTTGTTGTTAAACAAGCTCCATCAAAGAATAAAATATTCTTTAAAAAATGTCTGTCTTTGAGGTACTCGCCGTTGGCCCATAAGCAAAATTCCAAACGTTATTCTTGATCTTATTTGGATTATTTCTGAAATAATCTAATATAGTTTCATTATTTTCATTCCTTCTTCGTATATTATTCTTCAAAATATACGTGGATACTGCTTTAGTCTGATTCAATACCTACTTGGTTACTTTTATGTACTGTGCTGTTATTTATGGCTGAACGATTTGGGTGTCTTTCATTGAATATTCTAATAACTTCTCTTTCATTTCGGTAATTATCTCCAGAAATACGTATAATTTTGTTTTTTTTTTGAATTGACATTTGGGCCATTATCTAGTTTTATTCAGAATTACAAACTTAGTTTGATAAAGGTGAATCACGAAATGACAATTCCTGAACAAATAGATGATAAACTAGTCGCAGCCTACTTCCTCATTCCATTAACCCATTTAGAGCCAATATTGCGCACACGAACAGCATATTTCGTGAAAATTACGTATAATTTATGAAATGTGGTGTCCTAGTAGACTTTTTGAATGTCTGCCTTAAGTAACTGGGAAATAAAGATTTTATAAGTGTGCTTCTATCTTAAATGGTTCACACTGTATATACGTGGACTTTTTTGGTCACACTATATACCGAGGTCCTTTTCACGTATGGAAAAACTTTTTCAGGTACTTCTGAATTAGCAAAATAATTCAAAAAGGTGTATTGACAATTACATTGGGATCGTTTTTTCGCTTTTTTTTCATTCTAATATATTTTCTAGCTCACAAAACAACAAAAAAACTGTGGTTTGAAGACTTGAATAATCAAGTAGTCCCACTATGGTAGTATCTGAAGCATGCGTAGACAATACTTGAAATAATAATTTGTTAATAGAAACGTCAGATAACTTGATTTTTTTTGAACCCATCTTATTGTATTCAATATTCAAAGGGATTGATAGCTCACGTCACGCATTTTATTGATCGATAATTTATTCAGAACAAAACAAAACTGTTGAAAAGTGTCTAGCAGTACATGACATCCTCACTTCGTACAAATTTTAATAGCTTTCTATTATAGAATATCAATGATTGTCGTTTCAAAAATACTTATTTGGATGAAACAGGTTGTTGTGAACTTTCCTGGGGCCTTGATGGTTTAAACGACATTGCAGAAATACCAAAAAAAGTTTGGGATTACATTTCTCTGAAGTTCATCAGCAATGTTTGTACAAGAAGATAGGGTCAGTTTTTTAGATGTACAAGCCATAACTTAATGAATAAGCGTAACTTTTAGGAAGGAAAATCAAAGCCTCCTGAAAACTAGCACTTTCGTCATTTTATAAATTTCAATATTCATGAAAAAAATAGGAAATAACAAAAGTATCAGTTTTCAGCGGATAAATAATTTTTTCATTGAAGTTAAGCTCATTCGTTAAATTACACTGATAGCTAATGAACAACTGGATTGTATTTGGACAAATACATACATCTGAATAGACACATATTATTGTTGGAACCCTTACATTATGCATTTTCTTACGAGTGTCCTTCAGTCACTTCGAAAATATTCAGTTCAATCTAATATGGACGCCTGTTTACAATGTCTCAAATGAAAAACGAAAAAAAAATATTGAATGGGTTTACAATTTTCTTTATGTGCATTCAAAGAAATACTGGTGAAACTTGTAGTTCATTAAGAATAAGAACGATTGAACACAAAAATAAAAAAATGAATAATGTTGAGAATATGTTAACATGTTCAATGACCAAACTTTCCCATTTCTCCTGATAAGAAATTGAACAAGGAAAGTTCTTTCATTTGATTTTTCAAAAAAAAGCGTTTTGGTTTTCTACTTATCCATCATTGAACATGAACGTGAAAGTTTCTTTGGAAGTTTCCCACGTTTTTTGTTTGATGATGGAAAGGTTGAAAGTCAAAAAGCTTTTTATAATAGTAGAGGATCCGATATAAAAAAGACCTTCACCGATCTGTTTAATGGATACAAATCATTTGATAGGTAATTTAGTATTTTAAAAATTATAAAAAACAAGGGGTGCCCCATATAATGTTGTCCTGACTATAATTAATTGATATGTAAAAAATATTTTTTTTAATTAATTCTACTAGTGAGTTTAATATGAAAAAAATTACAGTAACAGTAAGAATAAAGCCTATTATAGAATATGCAAACGTAAGGGTGCCTATTTTTATCCTGTCCCAACTATTGAGCAGCCCCAGGTGTAGACAGGTATTTAGGCCGTAGTTCGTTTCACTTATTTGTTTAATATATCAACCAAGTATAATATTATGCGCTGTTTTTTTGCAAATACGATGATATAGGGGTACCCGTAAAAATCTGTTTTTTATAATTCTCAATATACTAAATTACCTATCATATAATATTTATCCATTAAGCAGATCGGTGAAGGTCTTTTTTATAACGGATCTTAGACTATAGAAACGTATCTCACCTGAAATATCAATTTTTCAAATGGATCATTTATTTTTTAAAAGTATCGAACTGACATGTATAAACAATTTTCAAACGCAAGTTTTATTTCCAAAAGTTTGAGAAAGGAACCAAAGTTGATTTCCCAAACGTAATTCGAAAGGAGTAGATTTATTTCACTTGATCAATTTTTCCTTTGATTCGGCTTTATCAATTTTTCAGATTGTAAATGGCTAAAAACCCAGAAAAACAGCAAGAAACACTTATTTCCATACAAAATATGTTTTACACAGAATAATCACAAGGCCTACAAGCTGCAAAAAACCTACTTTCCTCTGCTCTCAGGTCACCAACAGAAAAATGCACATATAAATTCAGAAGAAGTGAGCAATTGTTTTGGAACATGATACAATCCCAGGTAATTTATTTTTGTGGAATTTCGGTCGCTTCGTCTTGTGACAAGATCTGAGCGTGTCCACTGCAAGAATGAGTGAGTGCGGACCAAAGAGGTTATCTGGATAGCACTTGTTTCTGGGGCCGCTCTCGCCTTGGGTCCTTTCAATTTACGAGATCGACCTATGACCGCATCACCTGCTTTGTCTTCATGTCAGACTGTTCGAATTCCGGCAAAACACGAATTTTCGAGTTGCGTTCATATGAAACGAATTAAGGAAGTGAAATTTCCCATTTTTTAAAATTCATCAGGCTAGGATTAGTATAGCTGCGCAATTTTGGGTGCAATTTTGAGTACGTACATAATAATTTAGTGAGAAACACCATCATTTCGAATCCAGTAAATTAGCTTTGAGGAAACTGAATAGGTTTTGTCAGTTAGGGAGTTTTTCTTTTTTGAAAAGGTGCGTTAAACGTGTCAAGTACGTAAGAATAGACTGTTCCCTTTCTTCTGTTTTTAGCAATATATGGCAAACATTTCTTCGCAAATGTTTAATAACAATTCTACATACGTTAATCGAAAGGATGAATAGACTTCTTCATTCATAATAGGTAAGTAACAATCCATAGAGCACACCTTCAAGCACATGACTTGTTATTTACAGTGTACGTCCATCGGAATATCGCCTAATCACCTCCGGAGTGCCTCAAGGATCACATTTAGGGCCACTGTTATTTGATATTTATATGAATAATATATCCCAATCACGATACACTCATAACGGTATGCCGACGCGCATCTCTCTGTGACGTCACTGCGAAGCACGGAGCCGGACAACGCACAATTCATTAGAA
>WOGR01001727.1:0-19079 GCA_015342045.1 Leptinotarsa lineolata | reverse complement strand
AAGGTCTCAAACATTTAAATATTCCCCGTCCTAATTCTACCCTCTATAAGAAGTCGATAGCATTCAATGGCCCTAAAATTCACAATTACATTCCAGAGTCCATCGAAAATATTCATAATTACAAACATGAACTCTAGAGCTCTTGATGTACTCAAACAATGAATGTCCATATATATTATATTCTCTTATTCTCTCAGTTCCTTAATTTCTTATACTATTAGTTTAGTCTCTTAGCATTATTTACATTAATCAATTATTACATTATTACATTTTTTTCTTTGATTTTATATCATTTGGGCTTATAATATATCACATACCAAATGTTCAAACACTATTAGTTAGTTGGTACCATTCAGGGATAAGACTATTTCATTCTGAGATCAGGTGCACTCCATTTGTAGAAAAAAAAATTAAATGTAATGAAATTGTATCATTATCATTATATTATTATTATATGCATATTATCCATAAATAGGTATCAATTCAGAAGAGAAATAATTCAAAAAAGAGAATGATAGTTTCTGGACAGACCTTGTTAGTGAAAGTTCACAGCGTATATTAGGTTAAATCGTATGTTGAACGTTACAGATAGGTTTTCTAACAAAAATCTTCGTGTTATAATCATTGCAATATTTTCAGAAGTGTAAAACACTGAATTGATATCAATATTATCCACTACATTTTCTGTTCATCTCCACTTTGAAAAAGTCCTCGAAATTGAAAATCTTTCTGATTCTGATCAAATTCCTTCAAAACTTTCAGCCCTCTTCGTAATATTTATGTAAATCAAATATCAAAGCACGAGAACATTCTGTCTAGAACATTTTTATTCATTTTGAAACCAATCTATTAATTCAAATTCGAATCTACAGACGAGAAGATTTCAATAAAGGAAATATTGAGATTAATTTCGAGGCACATCACGCTTTTAATTCAGTTCTGAACTTTCTCGAAAACTTTGTATTTTAATTGTCGTTCATATTTCGATTCTGGATTCGTGATTATTTTTGTCGCAGGGGAATTGAATTTTGAGTCGGTGGAGATGACAGAATGAATAAATGTGAAGGAATTCAATTCTCGTTGAATGAATACGAAAATAACACAGTACAGAAAAAACAGTAATTTTTTTCAGATATGAGATACGCCCAAATTACCTTGTTGAAAAATGCATGAAAAAAATTGTGATGAAGTATCACCTAAAAGTTCTGTAGCACAGCCAAAAAAATGGATTTTGACGGAAAATCATTTCTGGACCCAGACCCAATTGAACAAAGAATAAAAAATGGATGATGACCCAGTTATATTGCTGGATTTGTTATCAGTACTTTCTAATATATTCCTGCTAGCTCATGCCATTAGGAAAAGTATTTGAGAAAATTTGACTTTTCGAAAGGCTATTCATTCAAAGTTCATTTCCTTTATTGAGAATTAAGAGACACTGAGGAATTGAAACGCATTTTTAAAAAGTTGAACATAAAAACAGCCTTTAGAACTTCTTGCTCACTTCAACAAAAGTTGAGTGATCCTCAAGACAAGCTGTTGGAAAAGTAAAAGTGGGGGATATATTGAATGAACTGTGAGGTTTGTGAGAATGAATACATCGATCAGACCCAACGAGCTATCAAAACTAGTTACAAAGAACACGTAGCACGTTCGCTCGGAGAACGGCCGTAAAATATATATGGAAACTGCCTGAAATATTCTAGATCAGTATATGAAACTATTTTTTTTACAAATTCTATACAATGTGCCACTTCTCTCATCGCTTTCATTCGTTCGAAACGAAAGATTTCTCACGCAGTGAGAAATATCCGCCATTACAGAGGGAAATAATTTCTCACTGTTTTCACGATAACCCAAATCAGTCATGAATTGTTACATGTCAGATTGATATGACACGTTCTCCATGTTGACAACGCTACGCCAACGATTCGCGTGCAATATCCAAGTAGCACATTGTCGGCGTTTTCATAACAACAAAACCGAAGCACTGCATAATTATACTGTCAACTTACCCAACAAAAATAGTTTTATTGTCGATTGTTATAGTATAAACAGTTCAGATTTATTAAATATGGAATACGTAGATTTGGAGTTGGAAAACACACCTCCAGATATTGTTCAGAAAGCAATAGATGTTTGCAATAATTTGCTACTAAGCACATCAAGGGAAGAATATGAAATAGCTTACAAAAATTTCATGGACTGGAAAATGAAAGCCAAGGGTAATTCTTGTTCCGAAAATACCTTGATAGTTTATTTTGAAGAGTTGTCAGGAAGATTGAAATCATCAACATTATAGTCTCGGTACTCGATGCTAAAGAGTACCTTAATTATTAAAAACTGTGTTGATATGTCAAAATTCGTAAAACTACATGCATTTTTAAAACGCAAATCTGAAAAACAATGAGTTCTAGAAAAATTCATCAATCACAACAACAGTCACAAGTAATATTGATATTAATAATTTCTTTCAAAGAGACAAAATATTGAAATGAAATAGGAATGTCCAGAAAAAAAAATACAATGTAGATTCAAGAAGTTCACATTCAGAGCTTTGGAATACAATTTAATTTAATTCTGTGATCTGTGAGCAATATATGAAGTAAAAGCAGTCAAAGTAAACGCAGACGTCCGAATTTATCTGAAGGAGAAGAAACTATCGTATACGACGTAGGTAATCTGTGTAGTGATTCAACTGAAGTTTCGACAAGAAGTGTTCACAAAATTCTCGAAATCTTCGAAAGGATATGAATATAAAGGTGATAATGTATCTAGAGACATTTTGGAACTAGTTGAAGAAAATAAATTCAGCTTGATGATTGCACCGTAAAAATTCTATTTGTTTTTTTTTTCGGAATGAAATCCCAACCTCAAAAAAAGTCGCAGCCGAAATGAGCTCCGATGAATCGATGCCCAAAATATCACGGCGTCTTTCATTGCACACAATGAAGCAAATGGACATTTAATTTGTGAAAAAAGGTAGAAGGAGAAGATATTGTTTTGTGGCGAAGAAGTTACTCATGAGTATCGTCTTGAAATGATACTCAAATGATACTTGGTTGAATCGAGGCCATACTGTATCAAAGGTAAGGCAATATTCAGGAACAAAGAGTTGGCAACAAGCTCTCATTGAAGTCCTCTCAACAGTATTAGAAGCGCCACCTGGCAAAGGACGGAGGCTCATGATAACTCATATAGGCAGCGATTCGAGTTTGAACAATATCTTTGAGTCCAAGAAAACTAGCGACTATCACTGGAAAATGGACGCGCAAAAGTCAAAACGTTAGTTTTCAAAGATTTTATCAAACCTTGAACCAAACTCTGTCGTCATCATGGACAATGTCTCCTTTCACAGCAGGAAATTGGAGCAGCCATCAACAACTGCCTGGCAAAAAAGCTGAAATCAATAACTGGTTCTCTCAAAAGTACTCCAAGGAAATCTGTACCTGAGTTGAAGTGATATGTTCTCGAAGAAATGACTTGTGAGATGAACATAGTTGTTCACTGTCTTCCTCCTTAGCGTTGTGAGCTAAGCCCGTTTCAGCTAATATGGATTCAAATAAAAAACCAAGTGACATGAGGAACTTGAAATGATTGAGGTTAGAATCTCAACACTGGAATGGACATTACAATCGAACCATTGATTATTATCACTCCGAATAATAGCGATCGCGATAGTTTCTCATAATCCGACTTTTTGCGATGGTAGTGATTTATGTGATTATTATTTCTATTTGCAATTACTTGCAGATACTTGCAAAAAATCGAAATAGTCCACTATTGGACCTATGAACTAGATGCAAACTTTTGCTAAAATGACTTTCTTGATTTTCATCAAAAACCGTATGATCACTCTGAATTTAAAAATTAGGATTTCGGTCTGAAAATTTGAATTCATGCCTTATTTCAGATTATCAATATCATTCATCATTTTACAAAACTTTGTTTAAAATAATAATGGTACCTACTCTTCTCATAGAATATTTTCAGGTTTTATTACTTTATTAACACCCCGTTTACCCGATCTTGGATTATTTTAATGTCAATCTCATTTCCAAAAGATGCTAATTTTTCATAAGAATGAATTTTTGTCATAAAATAATAATTAAGATTTTTCTTTTCTTAGCAAACCCATCCGTGGATACACTGTATATTTTTCATATAACTAATATAATTCAATCATCTTTTGTGAATATAGATTTCAAATACTAGCAATGAACTTGAAATTGAAATTTCCCCATCTGTTCAGCATAATTTTCCTACGAAAATGAAAGAGACAGATTAAGGCAGAAACGTCACAGTCGTTTCTGAGAATTTAGTGCCTACTATTTCGGAATTATAGTACAGTTTGATATAAATGTGCAATTTATTCAACTCGTATTCTTTGAACTACAGATGAAACGGAAAAAATAACAAGCTGGGATTATTTTCGAAACGTTTATTGTAAAGCTGTCGTGTTTGCACGAAATGTCGACCAGTCACCAATCAAAAGACAAATACTGAGATGGAGTATTCGACAGGTAACTGACAAGAACAAAACCCATCCTCACTTCCATCTCCACTTTTCCCTCTGGATCTCTCACATCGCCTTAGTGTTCAGTATATTCGAATGGGGCAGAGATAAGACTGAAACACAATACCGTCGATATATTGGAAGTATGTATATTCAGGCGTAAGTCAACACGCCAGCCACTTTTCCTTTCCGCATTCTCGGCTTTTGTTGATGTCACCAAAGCTCTTTCAAACATTCTTTGAAATTACTCTATTAGCATATGCCGCCGACTTCGATGCTTTCCGCGGCTTTCATAAATGTTTTT
This sequence comes from Leptinotarsa lineolata, assembly GCA_015342045.1. Classification (NCBI taxonomy): domain Eukaryota; kingdom Metazoa; phylum Arthropoda; class Insecta; order Coleoptera; family Chrysomelidae; genus Leptinotarsa; species Leptinotarsa lineolata. The sequence continues at coordinate 14,259 of WOGR01001727.1, read as the reverse complement.
CCATTTTGATTTCGCATTTGTGTTAGGGAAATGTCGGGGCCGGATTAGGGTTCTATTAAGGTGACATGCTTTTGCTTTCATGTGCGGCATACCCGTATATATCTCGAACAGGTATGTGAAGATAAAGTTCGGGCTATGTTTGTCAAAGGGCAGCAATCATTCCAGACTGGATAATTTGTTTGGGTGTGCCTCGGTTTTCAGCATTTTTGTTAGCATTTCTATAGGATCCCGTATATTTTTAAATATGTATAAATCGAAATGCTTTCAAATTTTTTCGTTATCAAACGATGAATAATGAAAGAATTTACAAGCACGTTGCTGAGATTGAAATTGTATTTTTATCTCATTCTGTGTACAAAATAGACGTATGAAGTGAGTGGTCTTACGTGAAATTAATCTTTTTGCTTGTTATTTTTCAGTAGACACATCGATGGTTGTTCCGGAGAGGGTCTATTTTCACATATTTTTATTTCAATCTTCTTCCAATTTTCGATGGAATGAGATGTCGAATGATTGAGTTCGTTAATTCTGGCCTCTCCCGTGAGATACTAAGTAGGTAATGTTTCAAGCACTCCAAGCAAATGCGCAACGAGAGCACCTGCAAGACTAGACAAAATAAACATCTTTTGGAGGAGAACAAAATCATCTTTGTGATGTAACTTTTCTTGTTGGATTCTATTTCAATAACCCATGCAGAAACTTCTTCATCAGCTGCAGTGCTACAATTTTAGACTCATCAAAACAAGAACGGAAAATTTGTAGGGTGCTCATGCCGCTTCTGGACCTCCTTCCACCACTTTTGACATTCAATGACATCACACGGTCTCGAGCTGGTTCCACGTCATTTGACCTTGATTGCGTGAAGTTACAGATCTACGTTTGACTCTGGCCTGAATATATGGCTTTGAACTTGGACCACACCTAATAACCTTGAATATGTGTATACAGTTGAGATTTGAGCTTGACGATATTATGAGTCTCATGTTCTTGAACACTCATTGGCTGCCACTACAGGCACTGATAGCATGGAGAGCAGACGTGTTCATTGAATTATTCAGTACAAAATAGGATTCAGCCGTGAGAGGGCATACTGCGGACGCAAGTGTGTTCTCGATACTTTCGCATTGCAGTGTGCAGACGTATGCACTATATGGTCTTCTGAAGATCATTTCAAAACTGGAAATATACCCCCTTTTGATTTAATTCGGATCAAGAAATTCTGTATTCCACTTACCAGCTCGGCTGGCACTTCACACTCGAATGGCTTGGTGAGCGGATGGGTGCATTGATGCGTCGCGTATGAACGAGTACTCAGTGATGTGAGGTGCAGTCGAGACTTTTTCCAGTCACCGCTACGTGATAAGACGTTATCGATCATAGTTTTTCATCATTCTGCACTTGTGTAATACATGGTACACTGGGTACATGAATACATTCGTTCTCAAAGTCAAGCACTTGTCGAAATGTTTCTCATAGGTTATTCAGTGTATGCAATCATTCCGTAAGATCACACATTTACACATTATTTTGGAATTTTTCAAGTACATACAATCTCATAATAATGTCATTATGGTGACCAGAATAATCTGAGAGCGTTTTTGGAGATAAACGGTGCAGCTAGTTGAAACAGAAAACTTTGAAATTTGAATGGGAACCACATCAATATCAACAGGATTATAGTAAATACTTACATTGTGGAGTCGAATTTTGTGCTGAGGATACGAGTCATCACTGATCAAACCACTTTCGGTTGGAAAATTCGAAGTAGATATCAATCGTTCTCTCTTCACCGTTAATTGATACATTTTCATATTTTCATGTATAGTTCACCCCAAGGTCGAATCATTGTGGTAATAAGACCTAGTAATCATATGTATTTTTTCAACAATTCAACCAAATAATTCCGTATGACATTCATCAAATGATTCACATCGTCTATCCTATAATTCCAAATGAGTAGGCACCAAATTCTCATAAATGACCGACGTTTTTGCCTAAATCTATCTCTTTCAGTGGCAAGACACAGTGGCAAGACAGATCCTGAACAGATGAGGTGAAATGATAAAAAAATATATAGAATCACAATCTTGACAACAATGTTTTTGTTCAAATTCAATATCATTTCTGAGAATTCAGTGCCTACTATTATAAAATTATAGTTCCTCTTGAATATTCAGATCTCGTTGTCAATCTGGATGAATTTGCTTCAATTTCAGCTGAACCCAAACATCATCCAAACTATGTTCCTTCACTTGAAATTATGACCTACATTTTTTTTTGTGAATCCATAGTGTTTGTAATCTACACCCTGTCACATATTTGATTATATGAAACCCTTGATAGATTTACTGATGGTTTTCATGGATCTTTCCGAAGATTGTCGCCTCCCAAAAATCGAAATGAATAAAAAATGTAATGAAAAACTTCATGCAAGTGTAGAAAGGGAAAACTTCAATTTTACTTCGATAATTACTGAATTAATTGAACGTATTTTCCAAAAATCAATGCATCATTCATTCCTTTCTTCTCGTATTCCATGATCTTGTTAATTTTTCAGATTGTGGGAGATGAGAATCTCCAGACAAATTCATAAAAACAATGATTTCTCCCGAAAACAAATTACTGATGCGCCGCTGTGCTTGTTTTTTATTTTTTTCAGTCAGAATATCCGTAACATAAGATAAGAATTACACCCATTTCGCATGTCAATTTTTCCCCGCCTATAGAACCATTTGGGAGTACCGATCATGAAATTATTTCGATACATCGGTTACTGCAGAGGATATTTGCTTCAATTTTAAAAGTTTTCCATTGAAATGGAAACAGGCATCATGCTCATAAAATACACATCTTTCATAATATCATAATGAACTAATTTAAAGGAAAACGTTAACGATAGTTCCACAGAATATTTGGTTGGAAATTGAATTGTAGTTATTCAATTTGATCAATTTTTAAAAATGGTGTTTCCACTAGTTGCCTGCCCATTTATTTCATTCATAATATACTTCTTAAAAATTCATATTATCTATCATTACTGGGAATTTTTTCAGAAGTCTCTTAGATCTATTTATCATTATGTGAGTTTGAAAATATGTTCAAAGTATGTTTTCTGTTAACCAGCTCTCGCACCCCTACAAACGACAACCCTCAGAAGTCGAAACTTGTGCGAGCTAAGGATTAACGAGGTCCTACCTTCCAACGAGTGATTCCTAACATAGGTTGGACGATTGCAAGTGAAAATACATCGTACAGCCTGCGGCTAGAACCATCAACTTTCACAGCGGTTGATTGAGTGCACAAAATACCCACGTCTAACCGACCGACCGGTAAATGTTGATACAGTATCTTTTCATTCAACTCTTTCAAATCTCTTTCATTTCTGGTCTATGAATATACAGCCAAAAATTTCTCATCATTTGGAATTGTTTCAAGTAACATGTTTTGAAATATGACGTTCGAATTCCGAAGTATTGATGTGTTATTTATTGCCAGTTGAGTCCTTATCCTTTCCATAATCCATAAAGAAATCTATGGATTTGTGATTACCAAAAAAACAGTTGCATACGTCTTGTTGTCAATATTGTTTCCCCAACCAAATGAGAGGACGATTTATCATCTATTACATTTGAACAACTTTCAATGAAAGAACCCCAAACTACTTCTGTCGTAAATTTATGGATGAAGCCGTTACTACGTGGTGAGGGATCATCATGAAAAATGAGAAATGAAAATTTTCTATATTTTTCACCACTTTTATTCGTAACTAAAGTTACTGCAGTTTCGTCCTATGAGGACATTTTCAAACTTTTACATTGAAAGTTTGAAAATGTCTTCATAGGACGAAACAGCAGTAACTTCAGTTCTCAAACTTTTACATTGAAAGTTTGAAAGTGTTCTTATAAGATGAAACTGCAGTAACTTCAGTTACGAATAAAAGTGGTAAAAAAACATAGAAAATTCTCATTTCTCATTTTTCATGATACTTTTATAGTATTATTCCTGGATACAAGTTTTCATTCGAAAGTCCAGAAGCGAGATCCTTGCTGAACTGATATGTGATTCTTTTGTATGAAATTTTCATTTACAAACCAAAATATTCAAACTGAGAAAATGTTCTTATCATATTTTCACACATCAGGGACCATTTTATGCATTTGCTATCTTCAAATCTAATCGTTCGAAACGAGAACCCAGATCAGCCTATCACTCCTCCATTAACTAAAATACGTTGAATGGCTCTTCTGGTTTCGGGAAATGTTCGATTGTATTCATTCTAATCGGACGACCGAAAGTGAAATCGAAAGTGGCTTGATTCCGAAGTATTTTCTATACCATATTTACATTTTTATGGTTGTCACCCAATGTCTATATTCCCTTTATCAACTTGCAGCACTTTTCTCGTCATTCAATTTGAATTCCAGGATATCGGCTGCCAATGCACATCTTCACCGGCAGAGTGAGGTTGCATATCTTAATGAGGAGTTAGAGGTGATTTTGAATTGGAGTGGAAGTAACCAGGTTCAATTCAATGCGACAAAATCTCAGGCATCGGTTTTCTCCAGAAAGATGAACGTATACGAAGCGGATATAATAATGTCAGTTAGTTGAGGGTTACAATGGACACCAATATGTTTTGTTATGATCATATCGCTTAAATTACAATAGTTGCTTCTCAAAAGCTTGGAACACTGTTCCGAACCAGAGAACTGTAGACACCTCAGCAACTCTTTATGCTTCGTAAAGCTCAGATCAGAACTTCTTTGGAGTATTATTCCCAAATACGGAGCTTCGCCCGTAAGCATTCCCTGCTGCTGCTGAATTTTATCCACAGAAGAGCCATTCACCTGATTGGAGACACGAATAGCATTCGCAACCTTGACAGTCTAGAACATGGAAGAAAGTGACTTGGCACATTTGATTCCACCAAGAGCGGTATATATTAGAAATACGTGACGAACTGTGGCTGTTCGCTGTTTTGAGGTTCAATTCAGTACACCTCAAAATTTACTGCATTTCTGTGGAAAAAACTACCTGAAAGAACGTTTTCCCGAATGAATTCAATCTCCAGCGATACAAATCCAACGTAAATCGCTACTTTCGCACAGGCACCGCTCTTAGAGCCCCTCAAGGATTTTCCTTCAGTGCTTATGATCTGTCCTTCAGAAACATTTGACTCTTGATACGGTTGTAAAGTCGCCCGATCGTTGAAAACGAGTGTTTTCGTACCTAAACATCTGGCGGTAGTCATAGGAATGGTAGTTTTCCACGTTAGTCAAATTTCATTTCAATTCTTTCTCATTACGTTTTGTGGAGTTTTTGTGAATGATATCAAATATGATTGGAAAACGTGATTTTCGTGTAATTCAATGCTGAGGGGATTTTCGATTTTTAATAGTCATGCTAGAAATACTACTCGTTTCTTCGATACCACTAATTTTAATGAAAATATAATTGATGAAATATGTTGTCCACAGTTACGTGTATCTTTCACTTATCCATATTAAGGTTGTAGAATAGTACCTAACACGAAAATTCCGCGTTCATCAAATACTTTATATACAAGTACAGCTTGTTAAATCTGGGACGAGACTTGAGAATTTCCGCTCTCTCTCTCTCTCGCTAGTACCGTACTAGGAAAAAAGAAAGCAGAAGTTGTCAAATTTCTTTCTGAATTTGTCAAGCTGTAGCATTGTACTTTACTCCTGAAACAAAAATGATTTGAACTCAATATAAAAATTGAACAATAACTAATGCGACACTGAAAAATCATGATGAAAACGAACAAAATAATCAAACACACTGGCATTATCAAGTGAAAATATTATAAGCTTCAAAATATTTGACAATTCTCAAATCTGAAATTCCTTCTGTCATAACTGTCAGCAATGTAAAAATATTCACATTTCAAACAGAATCATCACAGATCGAAATTATCAGTACCTTTAAGTCCGATATTCAAATTCAAAATGAGTGTGGAGGAGAAATGTGTTAAGAAAACCAATCTTTTAGTTTACCAACAACCCAGTGGTGAGAAGCAAAAACGAACACATCCATGTTCAGAGCAGCCTCAGCCAAAATATAAACCATGTGAGTGTTCACTTATCATGTTTTGAATATTTTCTCTGAAAAACTATTGGAGTTTAGAAAGTATCACAATTTGAATATAAACATAAGTAAAATGATTTCTTTCAATCTGGAATAAATTGTTCAAAAGAAATTAGTCATTCCAGTCATTAAGATTTCCTCCATAAATACTGAAAAAGATTTTTATTACAATCCAGTGATAATAGTTCATTGAAACAAGGCTGTGAATCAGAGTACAGAGTATAGAAAATATATTTGATAAAAGATAAATCAATAGAGAATCCGCTGAATGTAGTTGAGGGCAAACTTGTGTCAAAACAAATTGAGAAATATCCAATTTGAGGCGAGATTTTCATAGTGAATACAGGTTTTGAAAACGGAAAAGGATTATTTTCCAAAACGTTAACCAACTAAAGAAGCTGAGTATTAATATTTGATTTTTTCAACATTTATGAATACGACATGTTACTGACTAATTGAACTCTCTAGTAGTTTATATTACGCAGTAACTTTTCGGGGTAAACTTTTCAGTTTTTATCTTTTATTTTTTCAGATTGTGAAAGGTTATAAACCCAGAAAAACCAGCGTGAAATATTGAGTCCTCCACAAAAAATGTCGTTTGAAGAATATTTGATAGTTGCGTCAATAAACTTCACTCAGAAATATAACTCCACCTTCTCAGATTTCGATGATGAAATATATCGGGTATTTTTATATCAATTCATTCTTGGGTTATGAAGATTTCAATTCCTTTGGGAAGAACTGAAAATTGATCTATGGGTATTTACTCAAATTTCAATTGCTCGTCGTCTATTTGGGATACAGCCTCGTGGTAGAAGTGATAAAATTTTTTAATATCAATACCCTTTCATACAGAGTATTTCATGAGGAATTGAATTGAAAAAATATTTGAATCTTAGAAAAATGAAGGAGATAAGAGGCGTAGATACTCTTCTATATATACAAGCGGTGTGTGGAGTTTCAAAATGGAAAAATGATGCGTTGTTCGGTGAAACTATTTGAAAATGTTTATAACTATCAGGTTTTCCCAAACTGATATATCCAAAACATAAAAACAGCTTTATGAGTGGAATATATTTTTGCTTTGAATTCATCTGTGATTTTTTCAACTAACATTTGTATAATATTGAACGAAACTCATTTTTTGTGGAAGAAACTCAGTTTTTTATCGATTTATTTCTGGGTATTTTCACCTTCCACAGTCTGAATAAATATGAAAATTATGATGGCGAACTTCATACAGGCGTAGGAGGGGCAAACTTTATAGTTTACCTTGATAAGTTTTTGCGTGAAAATCGAATTATTCTCCACAAAGAAAAATGTTTTATTCATCAGTAAATTGTATTCAATAATTTTGCCTATCAAAAAAATTGCTGAGGAATAATACAATACTTATCTTTACGTTTCGAAAGCCAAAATCTGCCTTCGTCTTCAGTAATAGTCAAAAAATTCAAATCTATTTGCAGTTATCCCTTCGCTGATTATTTATTTCTCAACTTCTTCGACAGACGTCAAAGAAGTTTTTGAAATGTGAGTACAACATTGACAGAATTCACATTTCAAAAACTCCTTTGACATCTGACGAAAAAGGTAAATAATAAATATTCCGCAAAGGAATAACTGCAAATAGATTTGAATTTTTTGTCCATTCCCAAAGACGAAGGCAGATCTTGGCCTCCGTAACGTAAAGGTGTTATTTCTCAGCAATTTTTTTTGATAGGCAAAGTTATTAAATACGACGAGTTATTGATAAATAGAACATTTTTCTTTGTGAAAAATGATTTGATTTCTACGCAGTAAATAATAAGGGTGAACTATAATGTTTACCCTTTGTACACCTGTATAAAGTTCTCCATTTGAATTTTCATATTTTTTCAGAATGTGGAAGGTGTAAATACCCGGGAAATATTGATAAATTCCTATTATAATATCCATTTGAATTCATAATGTGTATCGCTCAATTAAAAAATTAAAGAAATTTCAATTTTTTGCCAAAAACTTAGAAGATATCATCACTGTGACTGATTTATTTATACATATGTCCGTATATTTTCAGTGTAACAAATTGGAATATTATACTATGAGGACCTACCATATGTACCTAGCGTACCAACAAATGGTTAATGAACTATTATTATTATTTGCATATATTTGCAGATCGGGATGTTTCAGAATAATATTTGACAAGGTTTGGCTGCTCTGTCAAAAATTTTCGTATGAGATTCATGAGGGCATTTGATTGTTTCTCCTTCCCTCCTTTCCTTCCAAATCCCAGGAAAACACTGCAACATATTGCTCTTTTCTTCAAATTTTTTTTGATACCCATTTCAAAAACCTGGTTTCCGAAACTATTTTGTATAGGATCTTTGTTGGCTGTGTGGTATTTTTTTGACATATATTGTCCTGTCCTATATGTTGTCCCATGACTCAGTCACCCATGAACAAAGGTTACCAAAAATTCTTCGAACATAAAGCATATATCCTTCTTGAACTGGTAGCTTCAGATGGAGAATCAACCGCCTACAGCGAAATAAAGCAGTAAAAAGCATCCCAAAATCGGAATTGTAGACACTCTAGAATGTACTCTATTTACATTTTTTTAAAATGAAGGAGAGAAGAGAGGTTCTATTCAGACTGAAGATGTCACCGATACATACAGAAATTTCGGACACTACAGGAGAATGAAGATCAGAAATGCTTGCGAACCACATGACATAAACTTTGCATTTGAAATCAGATACGGCGAAGGGTAAAATCTGCGAATTAGGTAGGTCTTTCTATGGGTATGTTAGGCAAAAACATCTGGTATACACATCAGTCAAAATCCAAAGATCCATTACTTTGCTGAGTTATGACTCCATTAAGTCCAAGAGCATATGCAGTGATAGCTTCAATCGTACATCGAGAAAAAACAGTTTTTTTTTACTTGTACATCCAATATTTGATGAAAATCCATAAGTAACGTATTCAAAAAACACTTTATCATGAGATTTTCACTATACAGTTTTACAAAAACGCAACACGTGTTTCGCCGTACAATGGCTCCTTCTGGCGTGAAGATATGCCATCAGAAGGAGCCATTGTATGGCGAAACACGTGTTGCATTTTTGAAAAACTGTTTAGTGGAAATCTCACAAAAAAGTGTTTTTTGAATACGTTGTACATCCAACTTCCACCGTTACACGACTCCAACGAAAGTTCTCTGATATGTAATTTTTACATCGAGGATTTATTGAATTAAAAGAAGGGTTCTGCGTTAGTCGACAATGTAACCAATATTGAATTGGAGGGGTTACATTTTTTAGGAGTGAATAATTTTTTGGGAGAGAAAGTATTTGGCTCTCTACTACTAGTCTGAAACGAATGTTTGGTATACAAACCGAGTAGGAGAAAGTGTTTTTTGTATAATTCAGTATTCATATAAAAGTATTTGTTTCGAAAGAATTTTTTCTTTCATGTAATTCAATGTTTGTATGAAAGTAGCTGTTTCAGAAGGGCTTTTTCTTCCATTTGTGTCTGAATGTTACTTCTTTGAATGATTCACACATCTATGTTTAGAGTTACTTCTTTCGAAAACAATTGCTTTCTTCCTTTCTTTGGAAGATTCCCACATTTTTTTTGTATCAAGATGGAGTAGTAGAAAGCCAAAAACTTTTTTTTCTCATAAAAGTAACCAATATTACCCCCCACTGATCATTTTCCTCTGTTATGTCGAATATGGAAGAAATACCTCTAGGAAATTGAAATTGGAATATTATCATCACTTTCTTCTCAATTTTGAGTTTTGAAAACAATTTTTTCGAAGGAGTTCTACATAGAAAACAGTGTATCCCATTTTGGGGTCCATTTTGAGAAACTATTTCCAAATTAACAAATATACATTCTAAATATCTTTTGAACTGGATGTTGCTGAAATATTTCGAGAAATTTTTTATAATATCTTTGGTTGAAACCCAGATATTTTTGTGAAAGGTAGTACGAAGCTTTTGTACACCAAAAGGCATTTCTTGCTGCACAAATGTCTTTGTTATTATCATTGATTGGCTAAATTAAGATAATGTCAACTGCGAATACATATTGAATGAATTGAAATGACTAAATGTATCAACAATAGTGTTTTATTATGCATCAAGGTGGAATGAAGTATCTGATGAACTGAATTATTTCAGTGTGAGCACATTTTCAATTTTTTTAGTATTATATAATATCTAGTTGTGTGATGTTTTCTGAATGCTATCGATCTCAACTTTCCAATTTCTCGTAGAAATATAGTGTAAATTTCACAGCCAATACATGTGGAATATTTGCAAAATGTTTCCTACACAGAAGGTACTGATTTTGTAGAATGTTTGTCTAGGAGTTGAAATGAAATATTTCCTGAATACAACTTTTGATGGAAATCTAAAAGGTTTCTTATGAATCATTTTCATTGCATATTTACGAATGAACTTGACGAATTTTGAATAATTTTCATATGCACCACCCCAGGCTATGGTTCCATAGGTCATAATATTGGAAAATATTGCATGATAATACATTGATGAAGTTTTCACTTCAAATATATTTCTCAGGAGTCTGAACTTATGAAGACGTATTCTCATTATTTTGTTAATTCAGGTGAATGTTTTCACCACTTCGGGTAACAATCTATATAAATTCATGAATATTTCCAATCTAGGGTTCTATTCAATTCAAGAGTACCATTGCATTTTTGAAAATGTTTCTCTAAACATTTCGCACTATGAATTTTTATTCCATCAGATTTTGGTTGATATGTTTTACTACATGAAAATCTCATGAATTGAGTTATCGTGATATGGAGTGTGAGCACGTCATCACTCAAGTTATGTTTCGAAATCGACATGCCAACTTCAGCTTTCAATATGATCTCATCCCAGTTATCTCCATTCGCTACATATACAGTGTCATCTGTATATCAATAAAATTTTATCATTAAAATTTATATGGCGTGAATCATTATTATGAATAAATGAATAATAGTGCAAAAAATAAAAAAAAACACGCTCTACTAGCAACACAAACTAAAAAATGGAAAATAATTCGAATATCCATTGTTATGAATACTTTCTTAGGGGCTGCCATATTGGCACCTCATGCTTTTTAACAACGATATTAATTTTTTTGTTAACAGATTCATTGTAATTTCAGACTCATTTAAAGTCATTGGTTACATCAAGCCATAGAACGTATTATCGATATTGAACACAATCTTAAATTAGTTAGAAATTATTTTTCATTTTTCAGTTTGTGTTGCTAGCGAAGCATGTTTTATCAGTTCTCTAAACTATTATTTATTTTCCACTTTTCAGTTTGGCTTGCTATTTTAAGCCCATTCAATTCTGGAAATTTCGATCAGGATAATGAGATAACTTCATGAAATTATTATATTGTCACCGATTTTTGAAAAGTGTACAAAGTTTAAAATATATCTGTCAGTTCGAAGTTAGTCAAAATCGAGTCCAAACAAGCCGGACAGGTCCTGAAATCGTATCTTGAGGAACTAAACACTTCGTTATTTGTAGTTTTTTTTCATATTCATCTATTTTGCGAATTTTTTTCTGTTTCTTGAGTAACTCCGAAAAAGTTCGAGACAAACACCTCTTATTCCGTATTGTGTTAGTTTCTCGAGTAGTTTAGAGTGAGATACCTACAGTATCAAAAGCTTTCATCATATTTTGAAATATTCCAATCACCTTCCTGATGGTATTCACACTATTATATATTTTTCGACTTACACTGAAAATTGTATCTTCTGTTGACATTCCTTTCCTGAAACCAAGTTGTTTACAAAATTTTTCCATTTGCAAGAGACATATGAACATATAATCACGAAACTAACTGTGTTCACATGTCAACTGATACCAATTTCAATATTGAACAGATCATATAAAAAGGAATTTTTCAACTCTATTTGGTCATTCAGAAAATATTTCGAATTTTTGAATCACATGTGTTTCAGAAGATTGAGTTTCAAACTAATATTTTCCAAATGAAACACGTCAAGGTCGTGATTTAACTCATGCCTTTGTTACTGAAGATGGTTAGTGAAATTGGAATTGATCTATGTATTCGAAAAACTGATTCTTTGCTCTTCCATTCATGGAAACAATGTTCTACCAGTATGGCCAATATGAAATTTTGGGCAAGAACTTAGTTAACACATTCAATCCGTAACAATTTTTCGTTTCTGATCAATATTTTTCCACCAACGTTCACATTGATAATAAGTTTATACATGAAGTGTAACTTAAATTATGGATTCTCTTCCACCAAATATCACACAATTCCATCACATAGTTTTGACAGTTCACTTTGAGGTTATTTTTTATCACGTATCAACCATCAACTGTATATATGAATATTCAGCGTTGTTGTGCACTTTTGTGATGGCTGAAAAATGTGAAACTCACGTCAGACACGTGATCTGATCAAAAATTCGTAAGACAGAGGGAGAGTATAGGATAGGAAAGTATATAATTCCCTCTCTTTCTACCGTGCGGCGAAAATTTATGCTTGCGCCTACTGTTTCATTTAGGCGTCGCAGGGTGCTTGCGCGAATGTACGTGTGTGTTTGTGTTACAGCGTGCTACGCGCATCCATGATGTAGGTATCGGTTCTCAAGGAATATCAAAGGAAAAGCAAGGTATAGATTTGTATATCATCTTTCATTGTGTTCAAAAAATATAGGAAATTAAAACTGCCAAAGTCAAGATACCAACCGGTGTCAGCATACAAAAAATATGACTTTTAATCATTATACTTTTATTACTCAGGTTAGGTTTCGATCGATTCTACCGTACTGCTTGACGAAATCATTAATATAGATACATATGTACTTACCCATTTGTAACGTTACCTTACCCTTTTTGAATTCATAGCAAGATAACGTGCCACGACTAGCATCGGGTGTTGCGGAGGCAAGAGCGTGGTTTAGGTCTTCTATTCTATATAGAAGCTCAATACTGGATGCTGGGCGCCTTAAATGGGCGCCATCTACAGTTTCGTAAAGAAATATGGGACCCTTTCCAATATTCGTCACTGTAGACCAACGTTGCTACAAGGGGATATGAAACACTTCCAGACTACCAGTAAAATAAAAAACAATGTGAAAAAATTTATTAAAGTGAAGGTGTAAAAATTTAATGAAAAAATATATAAAAAATGGGAGTGCACCTTATCGGAAGTAACCAGATTGTCCTTGGTTCAGAATGAGATTTTTGATTCGATGATGGCCTCAATAAAATTTTAACAAAGATAAGAACTTACCAAGGGGTTTAATGCAATAAACCTTACAAAATCGCATGGAAATCTTATTTGTTCGGACCATCAATTGACTTCAAATCCCACTTCGACTTCCTTAGTTCAGACGTGGCGATCCAGGATTTCCGCAGTCTCCGGTAGGTCACTTCCTTACGGACTTCTTCAACTTTCCTATAGTGGTCTAGTCCTCGCAATATTTTTTTATTTACTCCGCCTCAATGTTTCTAGTTATATACGAATCAAATTCGAATCAAATCTGCTTAAATTTGCATCAAATTTAGGGATCAAATTTTCGAATCAAAACTGCTTAAATTCTGCTTGGCAGAACTGTCAAAAAAACTTCCAATTGATCCTACGGTAAGCTTTAATTCACAACTTCATAACATTATTCACTATCCTCCTTATTCAATGTACAACCCATAATTACCTATACTGTTCAAATCGTTATATGGATGACCATCAAAATTATTATTTGTCAGCACTGAATATTTTTCCACAAGTTCATTCTAACTCATTGAATCAGTAACAGTTCAAAGTTCAAACTCTTCACTCACCTAATAAAATAGACATATAAACAAAGTCCACCGATTTCAAAAATGACATCAAAATATGCATCTCTCTGTCTCTCTGTGTCTAACTTCTAAATTGATCTTACACGTTGAAAATGAATTCCCTAACTATATGCCATTAGGTACTCTCTGACAATGGAATTTTTTAGTGAACAAAAGAAAAAGGATATTAATCTGACGTCTAATTGCATATCTAACCTTGATACGGAATGAAATATTCAGAACAACTGAAATGGCTTTTAAATGTCAATATTCCGATTTATTTTTGTTGGATAGCGCTACCGAAGACTGTTCAGGAGAA
>WOGR01001726.1:0-19085 GCA_015342045.1 Leptinotarsa lineolata | reverse complement strand
TTATCTTGTGTTTTGTTTCTTGAAGATGTTCATACATTGTAGATTTTTTGTCCAAACAGACGTGTTCACGAAGCCTTACGTCAAAATTTCTACCGGTTTGGCCTTGTATAAACTGCTGGGTGTTCACCAGACAGAGAGAAATATCGAAAGAACGAAATGATTTTAATATTATCTGTTGCATAGTAAGCATATAATTGGTATATTTCTAAAGGAAATGATCTCTTTATTTATGATGTGATGAATATGTGTTTTGTCATTATCTCAAAAAAATAATATACTTTCTATACATTCTCCACATTTTTATTTCTGAAAATATATTTGTAGCTTTCCCGTTGCTTTTGTTCGAAAATTAAATGGAGGTTATTCCTCTGATACTGTAGGAATAAAAATTCATCTGAGGAAACCGTTGGCAACACAAATCTATTTTTATTAATAAACTACAATCAAAGTTCCTCAAAATAAAGAAAAATATTGTGTTTTCCGATGCTGAGAAATAACTTTTTGTAGCAAGATAATTTTTTATTTGAATACAGTCAACAAGCTTCTAGAAGCCTGGGTTGAGAATCAAGTTTGCAAAATAGTTTTTTTTGGAGAATTCATAATATGTAAACTTACATGACACGTTCCCATGGTGGCCTCAGAAAGATGTGGCACATAACTTGTACTAAAACAGTTGGTGGACTTTTATTTCCTCTTGCATATTCCAGTTGACAAATACGACATAAATGGCCCATGATAAATCTCAACGTCGACTTATGATGGTCTGGTAACTCTTCCAATAATTGTCTCAAAATTGAGGTACATTCTTCATCGTTTCTCTTTTTGGAAGCTTCCAAAAACTTATCGTACCACTGAACTGGAATTAGAGGATCTGGTAGTTCTCTCAGGTATTTCTTGAAAACACTGGCAATACAAACAGGACTGAACTCAGATAAATTGACATTGTTTGAATTTTCTTCAATTCTTTTCACCAAAAGTTGAAGCTGGTCAGATGGTGGGGTAGCACAATATAAATTATACAATTCTAAGGACTCGCTGGATTTAGCACGCTTTTCTAGTTCAAGCGCACAGTTAATCAATAACTCAGGAGCTGGAGAATCACTCAACTTGAACTGACAGCATAGTCCTTGACCAAAAAACGATTTGAATTGAATGAAGTGGGATCTATCATCCATTGGACGGTGGGTGCAAGATGGAAGACCAGTTGCAGCACAAGTTCGATGGGCTACAAGCCCGCAGTCTTGACAAATAAATCCTTGATGCAGGAGACCCCTCAGATATTTATTACATTTATCACATCTTTCCAAAGAACTGAAACTATGTTGAGATAAATTGTGGGCATAGTTTGAGTTGGAGTTTAAAGTTTCATCATGCTCACTTCTCATAGAGAGTTTATCATCAGGTTTTTTGAGAAGTTCGTCTATGCAGGATAATATTGCCTTCTGATGGAATTCGTCTTTTATTCCCATACCCTGAAATATGAAAAATGAATTAGCTACTTTTTCTTTGAGTATGATATGACTGAATTGTTTATATTGAGAATAAAGGTATCTATTTGTGTTCACAAGTTAACAAAAACGAAAGAATATTTTCTTCTTCCTTACGGGATTTCTCTTCAGTTCAGCTCAGAAAGATAAGACGAAAATTTTTCTGTCAGCTTTGATGCTTCCAAGATGATCTTTGTAAATTCATCAAAATAAATTATCAGAAATGAAACATCAGTTGAAGAATACATAGGAAATTTATAATTTATTCAGTCACTTGGTTTAAATACGATGAATATTGATTTGATATCGAAGGACGGCAAATCACTCAATGAGGCGTTCTAATGATGTATCGACCGATTCTTTGTCTAATTAAAAAAAGGCGATCGACATGGCATTTACTCTAACACATCACAGTAGCCGTATTCGATGTTGTAGTTCAATATTACGTTTTGTTTATTATAAACCGAAAAATAAACTTAAGCAATGTTCTGCAAGTACCGAAACTATATTCAATATAATTAATGACAAAAGCATCATATCAATACTTACAATCAACTTATCTCTGTCGAGATTTATCAGATCTGCTCCTTTGATGTCCTTGCACCTGAAGACGTCACAATAAGTGTAGAGATTTAGGGCTGCCATCCATTCTATCACATTGGATGAAGTCCACTCCGAGATAGGCTGTAAAAAAATAATTTCAGTAATTTTGGTGAGATCAGATAATTGATAAAATGCTATGTACAATATCATCAGCAAAAACAATATTCCCATCTCAGATCTCACCTAACACTTCTCTTGAAAAACTGTTTTGTTTTCCCAGGGGTTTCTCAAACTGATGTTTCAATTATGAAATAGAATAATCATTCGTAATTATAAACACAACACTTTGTGAATTATGATTTTAGTTTGTTTACAAATATCTCACTTTAAAGGAGATCAATGGAATATAGGTAAATATCAACATTTATTTCCAATATTTAAGCCCAATTTTCAGATATTGAGGTAGGATAAATAAAACTAGAATTAATTATCTCTACCTTCAATAACATAATTAGTGTTATTGAGGTAGATAATGGGTAAATAGGAAAAAAGTTATTATTCCCATAAAATTAGTTGCTTTTTCAGTACAATAACCACTTCTAAATATAAAACTTTCAATAAAATAAAAAAGTTTTGTTTTCAAAAGATAATAACATATGAGAACTATAATTTGGTTGTGACTAATAATTTCCCTTTTTCCTATTATATTAAGCCAGTTATCGATTGATACACGGTCATATTCCCTTTTTTGGAAAGATCGCCAATTTTTGTAACAATTTTCATTTTTTTTCCATAGTACTGAAGAATGGTTTCTTCAACTATGAATTTATATATTAATGAATGACCTTTTATGTTTTTCAACAATAGATAAATTAGACAACAGGGAATTCACAGAAAATCCAAGGTCGTACCTGTTTTGTTTGATGTTAATGAATATGTATTGATGTTTTATAGATTGTCAAGGGGTCGAAATAGATTCCAAACACCACGACATATAACAAACCATCCTCAAGATCGGAAATAATTAGTTTTATTAGGGGAAGACGGTTAGTTTCTTGACGGTCAGACAATACTAATTTACCTCCAAGGAGCTACAGAAAGTACAGAAATCGACACTAGCATATCTGGTGTCGTAATAATGGATTATCTATATTCTTTTCTTTTTACTGTTCAAGTATAGTCAGTGGGCATACTTGAAGACTAGCTATAAATCAAATCATATAAAGGAACAAACTCTCTCACTGTAGGAAGTTTGAGACGCCCTTCGTGGCATTAGCCAGGGGAGTAGATGTTTTCTGACAGGTGTCAGTCCATTAACCTACAGCGTAGGGAGTTTGAGACTGGCCTGAACAAATTGTTCCTTTATATGATTTTCTTTTCTTTTTACTTTGCCGTGAACATTTTTTGATAACATGATGTTTTCTGGCCACTGCTATTCTGTTTTTATGGATTTCTTCTAATGCGACTCAACTGGATCAGGATTACAGGTAAGCATGGAGATCTACCATTACGAAGGCGACATCTATAGGGGACATTAAAACCTTGCTTAAACAAGGTAAACAAACATCTCCACGATGGTCTATTGCGGAGCCAAATAAGAAATCGCTATGTCTTTCTGTGCTTTCTATTTGGTCTTTATTTTTTTTTAGATGGTGATAGATTGTGATTAGCAACCAATCTTGATTGCTTTTTGTCAATGAAACCATAGTAATGATTGGTGTGGGCTTCTATTATCCTCTGAGGATTTGCTTTTTTTTATAATCTTGCAGTGAATAACAATTTCTCTCAAAAAAAACCTACTTGAAGAAAAAACAATCATACGATTTATATTTGAGATATTGAAAAACTCAAATATCACATACTGGAAGAGGGAATATTTGGGAGAAAACCAAAACAATTTTCAAAAATTATTATCTAAAAGGCAGAAATTCAAGAACCGCCTTGTTCCAAAACACATCAGATGTGACGAATAAAATAGAAAATAGGGACATAGTTGAGAACAAAACAAACCAGACACAAGAAAACTATAATTATGCCTAAGCCACAAACTGAAACGTTTTCCGTATTTTTTCCGCATTTTTTGAGAGCCAAAACTATTTTAATTTGGCACTTCACACATTTAAATATGAAATGGGAAAGCTGTACTACAAAAGTCAACAACTTGCTTAATTTTGAATGCAGCGAACTATTTTTTTGTTGAAAATTTATAACACTATCCAACAACTTAAATTGTTCAATTATTATCATGTATTAAGCTTAATTCTGTTTGTTGCTGTTCAAGTTCTTACGTTTCCTACATTCAAATTAATTGAATGGAAATTGTAATTAATTTCCATTCATTTTCCGTGCTTTCCTGTACCTGTTCAGTTGAACTAGGGTAGATCTTTCTTGCGATTGTTTTATCAGGAAAATTCAATTCAATTCAATTTAATAATGTATTTATAGATCTACAGAATGTATCGGTTTTTGAACGATTCATTATTGAAAAATCATAAGAATAAATTGAACAAAGTGTCCACGAAATTAAGGACTCCTCAGAAAAAACAAACTGCGAAACTTCAAAATTCAGTTTTCTAAACTACCAATATGCTAGCTATCGATGCATGTAATATATTCACCTACAAAATACCTTATGTCAGAAAAACAACTGATACTACCCTGTGATTGTACCAAAAGATTGAATTCGTTTTAGTCTTATTTCGGCAAATACTAACTGTGTGTGAGTATATTCCCTCGGATCGCTGTTCCAGCACTATAAAACAGCGTTGCCAAATCAACACAAAATAGGTCAATAACATAACATTGTATTTGCTCATAAATATCGAGGATCAACAGAATTTCAAATTACACTTACAAAAATTTGGAAAGAGGAAAGTGTAAAGAGCTACTTATGATTATAGATACCACTTTCTTCACCTACCACCGATGAAATTGGAAAGAAAATGTTGAACTACATATAATAATCGATCCAAATTCTCAAAAAAGCAATGAAATGAGAAAAGTCACTGTTTCCAACTGAAACTTTGTATGTAGCAAATGTAGAAGAGTCAGTACAAACAAAATTCGCAGAGATACGATTGAATTAAGCTGGCAACATAGGAACAACTGAGCAAAGAGGAACGAGATAGAAAAAGCGAGATAGGCAGGCGGTGTACGGCCGCATAGCAACGTGCAGGGCCTACTATTGGAGGACGAACCACCTATAGAACACGAGCATGCACAAAATCGAGAGTGTGCTCCACTGAGAGAAAATTATGTGCAATGTACATAGTATGTATAATATGGTCCAAAACGAAAATTTTATCTTTACGCAGAGAAATGTATTGATGTAGTCGTTCTCTTGGAATAATTCGATACCCGCTGAAAATACACGCATTGAGCAAATTAATATTTATAACACTTGTGCTTAGTCGGGTTTTTATTTGCAAAAGTCCAATTACATTATATTATGCTGAACGCTAAAGTGAAATTGCGGATCGTAATGAGAAAAATATTGGAATGAAAAACTGTATAAATGCATCTTTCTCTTGATTCAGTTGCGCTTACAGATATTACGGGGTCTACTCGATTGTGTTTGACGTGTTTTGTGAAGTGATACGGATTCGAACCTCTATTGTTCAAAAGCATTACCAATTTTTTGTTATTAATTTATATAATTTTTCTTGAATAGGTACTTTGAGTGAATTGAAGTTAAAACACCTAACAAATAAGGTCTTATTTATCAGGTGGGACGCGAAATGTTTCTATTTTTCATTAGACTAGGAATGCCACTTTCATAATACTTATTCAGCTCACGACCTCTACATTTTAATTTAGCACGCTGACTTGGACACAATTCACCTATACCAGAACTCAAGATTATCCAATAAATGTATAGGGGCTGTTCAAAAAGTAATACAAAAACACTCTGGAAAAAATGTATTTTTCTTCCAAACATATGCTTTTTCTGAAGTCTCCTGAGAAGAAAACTGACGTTATATGCCTGCAAGCCCCATTATCTGAAAATTAGCAGAGTGTGCTGCTTACCAGGTTCTTTAACAATTAGATTGTTCTATCACAGATGATGAAGGCAGATGGAAACCTAGTTCAAAACATATTCACCTAAAACACTGACAAGATTTGGAAATAGTAAATGTGCGATTCTTCATACGCCATATTCTACAGAATGGAAAAACTTGTCAAGTCTTTCATGAATTTATTGATAAGCATGCACCAGATATAATGGCCCACTCATGTAACTGTTATAGTCATTTTTGATCGAACCAAAGTCAAAATATGCCGAGGTATTTGGAATTGATGTAAAAGCAAACAAAGAATGGTGGTTAAATGTATAAAATCAAGTTTATGGCAATGGTTAACCTACATTCAATGGTAAAACTATCTAGCCTGGTCAAACCAGATGTGATTGATGTCATAGAGAACTGGACTGATACTCTGTTACCTAAATTTGTCTCAAAATCGATTATTGATTACGGATGAAAATGTGGCTTGTCCACAATCAGGGGCAGAGTTAATGATGACAACCTAAGTAAGGAATGGGCTGTAGTTTCTTTATAAATTGGCAGGCACATACAGTCAACAGCTGATGACTAGTTTGTTTCTATAGCGTGTGCCGCCAGGATATACATGAACCATAGGATATGAAAACGTGATAGGCCAGAAGAATCAATTCCATACATAACCCTAAAACTGTTGAAAGTCAATAAAAAACATGCAAGAATATTGGGAAAATGTTGGCACATACACAGAAAAACCTGAACCAGTTGTAGAGGTGCAAAAATCATTGGTACTGGACCAGTGACGTGTGAAAATATAAAGAATTCTGAAAAAATGTACCCTGAAATACGAACTTAATAACTATATAACGACTCCAAAGCTGTAGATAATTCAACACAGGGACAAAGATAGCTTGTCTTGTCCTATATTATGTGTAGGGTTATAAGAGCCAAAATTAGTCTAGAATATAACAACATTCAACAAATGACCTGAACAAATTAGTACAGGGAACAAGAATGTTGAAACAGATATTATGAAAAAATAAGGAAAAACCTAATACGCTCCCCGTGGGGCTGCAGTGTTTTTCGTAGATTTGGAATAAATGGTCAATTGAGACGGCTTTTGGAAGAGAAAATTAAGTACCGGTCTACTAAGATTGAAGATAGAATTAGTGATTTTTTTTAAATTGGAAGATTAGTTGGTCGCTCAAACTGCCTAACCCAAAACTAGAAGCTGATCAGATTTCTCTGGCCAGTTTGATGAACATATAACATTTCGGTAATCTATTTATCACCAAAAGAATAAAAATAGCCATGATAAGTAAAACAAACTAATCCCCGTCCCTCTTAATTTTGTTCGTCTTGTTTCGCATTCTTCACTATAATTCTCTACTCTGTGTTCTAGTCCTGCCTAGCTGGCAAAAAGTCTGTGGGTTTCTATAGGTTTTCATGGCTTCATAACAGCCGTGGTTAGTATTGCTGCTGTGTGAACAGCTGTATACAAAGAAACTAATGACCACATTATCAATTCGTGACTAGTCAAAGAACACCCCGTATATTCCAAGCACCGCCTCATAAATCCAAGGAAACCTGAATCAGGCAAAGTTATCCATTCACTTTCGAAGCAATTTAATCAACCAATTTTATCATAATGAAGTCAAATTTTGATTCATATTTCGCAGAGAAACACTATAATTATTTTTGTAAACCTTTTAATAGACATAAGTTTGTCAACTTTGCTGTCTTACATGTGTTCACTTTAAATATATATTCATCTATTATTAATTCTCAAACTTATGACATAGCGAGATATCTTATACACATTTGAAGGTTTTTCTGGAAAGAAATTTTGGCACCTTTTCGGAATTACATAATATTGGTCGTCCAATAAATGAATTAATAACAGGTTATCAACCTTGGAAATGCCAGTTTTTAGTATCTCCGTTCACTGAATTTACAAGCTAATCTGAAAATAGTCCGATTAGAATAGTTAATAATCAGTTGTCATTATGGAAAATTGTTTACAATCATGTTTGAAGATGGTATAAAACTGCCACAATGAATATACATTATATTATGTAAGAGAATGAGATATTAGGAAACTTGTTAAATCATGAAAAACAGGTTTTCCAAACACCCGCACTGAAATATTCTCGATGCCATCATTAGAAAATAACTGTCTTCTTAACGATTTTAGTGTTTGAAAAGCTATCTTCACTATACATGCTGTATTTTCATGTGACATTATATCGTTTCCTTCTCTGAAGTGGTAATAATACAAAGTTGACTTGTTGATAATAATACGAAAATATTAAAGCAAGCTTTTATCATCTAAGAACAAAAATATTATCAAATAGTGTTTTTATATTATTTCAATAACAGAATTTTTTTGACTGATATAATTGTTATTTTCAGCTATACTTTTTAATTTTATTGATTCTTTCAGGGATTTCCAATAATTTTATATCAAATTAGACAATGGAAGTCCGAACTGATGAAATTCACCATGAAACATTATCTACCACCTTCAAGCAAACAGTGTTTTTATACGTATGAAGTTGGTATTATACACATAATTTTACATTTTATTGAAAAAAAAAACAAGCACAGAAAATGTTCTTAAGTTTTTTAAAATATAATGTTTTGTATCCACTCAATTACATATTTATCGAACTTCATTAAATTCAAACGACTGAAAGTAATGGAATATTACCGCTATGTTCAACAGCCATTTACTGTTTACGTTCTACATATATTTCTACAAATTACAATAATGAAATTTCAATTTCACAAAATTTTTCTGAATCCATAATTTTTATGTTCAAAAGCAGATATATACTCGTACACCAATATAAAGGACACTACACGGACCGGTTACCAATAATTAACCATTGCCATTTTTATTATTTTCGTAGAAAATCTACCTTCGGATTGGAAACTCAAACATCATAAACAACCTCGGTCTAGATCTAGATCATCGAAGGAAAGCTGAAAACTTATATTTTATAGATATTTTCATGAATTCGACTGACTTAGCCGTTTGATTACCCCTAAATTTAAGTATGTCATAAGTTTTTCCAAATAAACATAGTGATATAATTCACTTGCAGGCACTGCTCTCATGGCGCTGTAATAATTATCTGGTAGTGAATTTTACACTGTGTTATTGATGACTTATTTATTTTGTGGAAATTCATGATCACTCTAATAAGATGAATGAAAACACTTTTCTAATTCTAATTTCCACTACGTTTATTCATTTTTACGATAGGTTTCGGGGTTTAGCCCATTATCAAGCAAGAGTTAGTTAGTTTTACTTGATAATAGGCTAAACCCCGAAACCGCCGAATTGCTTATTAAAGCATTTTACACTATTCTATCCAGAATACAATACACCATTTTTCATATAAATTCTTTGATCAGCGATAGGTTAACTACCCAGGTGTCTACCTGATTTATGAATAGGTACGAATTTTAGAGCAGTCTTCGAATCTACTAAGATCTAGTGCCAAGAAAAATGTGGATTTTTCCAGCGACAGAAAGTAGACTGAAGCCCCGTTCGAAGCTAGTAGAAATTCCAATTACTCGTGTGTGTACTATTTTATAATCAAAACAACTTTGATTCTATTTTCAATTGCTTAAATGCCAAGGAAAGGGGTTCACACTAATACGAG
Source organism: Leptinotarsa lineolata (assembly GCA_015342045.1). Lineage (NCBI taxonomy): Eukaryota > Metazoa > Arthropoda > Insecta > Coleoptera > Chrysomelidae > Leptinotarsa > Leptinotarsa lineolata. Next base: position 9,386 of record WOGR01001726.1, on the reverse strand, counting down.
TATGTGTGAAGCAAACATGTGTTTGCCGATCATTCAAACTAATTGAAAAAGTAATTCAACTTCGGAAAATGGAATGAGAAAAAAACATTTTGGTTAGAATGAATCAACTATAGTGAAGATAAATACTTATAGGTTTGTAGGCGATGAAAAAAAATCAGAAATCCCATTCAAAAATTGATCATGACTTCAACAATGATTAATAATTCTGAAGTGACTAATGTTTTGATTTTGAATTCGGTGTTTAACAAACGTAATCAGTCAAATCGTGTTTGAATCGAGAAAAAAGTGGAGCTAGCTTTTCGATATTACTCCATACGGCTTGTATGTTGTAGACTATATGTAGAGCATAACTAATACAAATCAATGCTTTTCAAAAGTTATGAAACTCTATTGAACAGACCACCCGCAAAAAAAAACTACAAACTTTGAAACAAAATATCTTAAAAGCTATAGAATATTCATTCAAAACGTCCTCAGACCTTTTCTCAAACTTTACTATGAAAGAAAAAGAATTTTGAAGTATTGGTAGAGTCCGTTTACAATTTTGAATTGGAAAATGTTTGCAAAAACTCAATATGTCACTGAGGAAAAATAACTGGTTATTTCTACTGCTGGTTTCACTAGAACCTAGAATGGACTTCCAACTTCATCTTAGTTGATTTTGGAATCAAGCTTACTACAAGTACATGATGGACTATCGATGTCATAAGCAAAGAGCTCAATTGAATGCATGTTTGCAACGAAAATTACTACAACTGAATTTATGAACAATGGACCATCGTTTTAGTTGTCAGCATGATACCCGGATTTGAGCCCAACAGAACATGTATCTGTGGTGAAGATTCGTGCAAAACGTATTCGAGTCGTAAATGAGTAAGCTAAAATCAATGCCTCAGATGCCCATTTCTCTCTCACAAATATTCTTTAGTGTTAGGGTTACTCGCAAAGGAGGGACAGAACTGTAGAACCATTTATATGTAAATGAGGTACCTATTAGCGTATTCAACTATAAACTGGCAACACTTTCTTGTTATATGTTATATGTCGAAATGTACGATTATACACCCGGTATAAACGTAACCGATCTCTCTAACGTGTGTATATTATGAAAAGAGCATGCGAGTAATCTTGCCTGTTTAAAAATTCTAAATTCCATCCCATTATTCAAGTTTAGGGTCCGACAGCTATGTTTATGACTGCTGATGTTGGTATAATAGATGAATAGAAAATTCAGGAAGGTATTTAGGTCTGCACCGTATTAACGATTTTGTCAGAACCCTCCCATATTCCTTCATGAGTCTTCTGTATGAATACCAAAGCTGAACAAAGAAATAAAAAATGACAAATGGAAGATTCAGCGAGTGGACGATTGATATGAGAACGATAAGACTTCGAAATAAGTTGGAATACGTAGAAGAATATCTAAATTTGTACAAAAAAGTTGATCAATTTCTATCAAGTAGTTAGTTCACTTTCCTTATGATAGTAGTAATTTTAAATTGGGAATTTTCAAACGCGCAGGAAACACTTGTTTGTAGTGCCTCTGGCTTATTCGTCTTCATCAGTGCAGTGTGGACAGAAGTTAAAGCAACACTTGATTGTAAATCTTTCCAATATAATGATTCATTAATAAGAGCCCATAGCACGTTTGTGGCTTCAAACAATTCATTATTATTATCTGTTTTCGCGACAGAGCTTACAGAAACGTACTGTTATAACACACATCATCATAAGATTTCGATATTGTCTAATATTATCTTCAGTGAGGATCTATCAGTGAGATTGTCAAAAGATTAGTCAATGACATAAAATCTATCATCAGTTCGGACTTCCATTGTCTATTGTCTAATATTGTATCTCTCTCGCGCTCTCTCTCTCTCGTGCTCTATCTCTCTCTCGTGCTCTATCTCTCTCTCGTGCTCTATCTCTCTCTCGTGCTCTATCTCTCTCGTGCTCTATCTCTCTCGCTCTATATCTCTCTCTCGCGCTCTATCTCTCTATCGCGCTCCCTCTCTCTCCCTTTCTCTCTCTTCCACCGAAACTTATTCCCATTTCATGTCCCGTAATCAATGAAATTTTTGACTTGGCACCTGGAAACGACTTGTGACGTTTGAGCTTTGATAATTGCGCTCGTATCCAAAAAATATTACAATAGGGCTTTGCGCTTGCGCTGCTGTCTCCTCAGAATGGAGCGCATGCGCATAATTCAAAATCTGACTTAATTTGTATAAGTGCAGGCAAACATAGAAAAGTGCACGATTTTCATTATCTATCCAGACTCTCAAGAAAATCTCTGTAACACTGTTCTCAGTGCAAATATTTATAGACAGAGAATAAGATGTCAGTCTGAGCACAAGTACGGAACTAGAATGAATTTATCGAAACTTATCGTTTCGAAGATGCAAATTGGAGTTGTACGTTGAATTGACAATTGATTTCGAATATATATTCATATCAAGTAGAAGTAGCGAACGATTCGAACAGGTTTTCTAGCATGAGTATGAGATATATTTTCAAGGGAACTGTAGAAAAAATATAAGTTTAAATAGTAAACCAATTTCACTAGAATAAAAATATCACTTAATGACTCAATACAGATGTATCAGTTATTTTCGTACGCCATCGCCATTGAATATCCTTCGATTTTATTTTTATGATCATATTCAAGTTCTCGTTGTTTCACTAGTATATTTTGTTGATGACTTGCATACCTAAATGAAATGATCCGTAGATTGATATAGATATAAGCACCAACTATTTATCGAATATTCATCACCTTTCCAGAACCCCACCTTTACAGGGTGACTGTTTTTCTTCTTTATTCTAGGGAACCAGAGTGGAAGGAGTCACTTTAAACGCGGAAAAAGCATCCGTAAAGAAGACTTTGTTTCACGATTCTTTTCACATATATTCATTACTATACTATATTCCAAAATAGTAGTCACTAAATTCTCAGAAACGACTGACGTTCTTGCCTCAATCTGTCTCTTGCAGTGGAGTGCGGAAATTATACGAAACAGATGAGGAAAAATTATGATAAAATATATAGAATCACAATCTTGATAACAATTTTTTCGTTTTAATGCAATAATATTCCTGACAATTTAGTGCCTACTATTATGGAATTGTACTATAAATGATTTTTATTCAAATGCAAGATTCCTGGAATGTCACATTGAACGGTAAGACCCTTGGGAAGAGTTCCTAGTTACGAAACAACAAAAAATCAAAAATGACTGATTCATATCCGTTGATTTTCGAGAATTTTGCACCTCATTTATGACCTGATTTAATTTCTTAGTAAAATCTATACCTTCGTTCAATAATAGTAGCTAAGATTAACAAGAATGCTATTTCATTTGAAACAAGAGCCCATAATAAAAACATTTGTGATCAAACACCAGACAGAGTTATTTCGATCTGGAGTAGATATAAGTGGTGCTAGGCTGAACCACGAATGCATTGTTGAACTCTTCAGAAAACTCCAACCTTTCTCATAAACAAGGGTCATCCGTTACATTTTGTCAAAAATCGTTTCATCTGACAATAGTGTTATTTAAATACGTTTTTGAATATTTTCACCGTTGAAGTGTGAGACATCCACTTTTCATGCACTGTAGTTGTTCAGCTGAGTATTGCCATTTTTATGTTGAGGTCAGAATGATCCGTTCTTATAGAAATCACATTTACACATTGGCAGGGTCACAATGATATTACTCCGATGCTAACCTGCAAAACTTCGAGATTAAATCCAACGTGAAAAATTTTTGGTTGTAGTACTGAGTGTTGGCAATTCGATAAATATCAAGAAAATACATGCTGTCTTGGCTGGTATATCAAATTTGCTTATACAACTAACTACAAAAATGGTGATGGCAATTCACAGATTTTTAGATTCAATGGAAGCCTGAATGAAACATGAATTATTGTCTTTCTATATCGATGACTCAACTCAAGTTGATCATGGAGTCTAAGTCTCTCCCAAAATTCCCACAGAAGTACTGCAGGGATTCATCCTAAGACCGGTAGGTTCTTAACACATTTTTTATTTCACCACCGTTATTTTATTCTGTTCAGAGCATTATAGAAAAAGGCCCCAAGTATCCATTTTCCTATAAATATAAATCAAATCGAACTTATCATAACAAAAAATTTGACTATGCATTAAAAAAGGTTTTCCATTTATCTAAATAACTGTTTACAAAAAGAGTTTCTCTGCAGGTCCATGCCAATATTTTTTGAAATCAAAAACATACCAGTCCACTAGAAGATAGAGAAAAAGCTGTCTATGCAGAATCTCGCATTGATTAAATTTACTCGAATCAAAGTATATTCACAACTATCAATTTTAATCTTGAAATAGGTAAGTACCTTTCTATATGAAGACAACACAAAAAATGCACCTTGTCTTTCGGAGTAAAACAAAAACCAACGCAGTTGCAATTTTTCTTCATCATGCGTGACGCATCAGTGGGTATGTGCAGGACCATCGCCATGTTATAAATATTAAAAAAATAAAAATGAGAGAAAAGAAAGAGAGAGGTAATAAGAAAAGGGAAAGAACCAGAAGAAGGTTGGGATTGCCCAACATGCATAACATGGAGATCCCATACTTTAAAATTCTGAGTTGTTTGAAAACTTCAAAAAAGTTTAATTTCTCCCAAGTAAGAGAACAATCCTGAACAGTTCACAAATTTTGAAGTGACAATTTTACAAAATTCCCAGCTTTTTGCTGCTTTTTCGACTTGGAAAAGTAGGGAAATTTCGGGCCGTGAAGTTAGAAAAAATAATAGTAGAAAACAATAAAATAAATTAAAATTAGTTAGATTTTTTTCAGTTCTCAACTCATTGAGGTCATAATTTCGTCATCTCATGTTGGATTATCCAGCTAGAAGGAGCCTTAGTCCAAAGTAGAATAATTCCCATTATTATTTTTATAATTACCAAAATTTATTTTTGTTTTTGCACACCCTGACGGGCATGAGCATTCAGCCAATCTTTGGATAGCTAGGTAAGCAAATTAATATATTATAGTAGTACCTAATCCCTCGGCTTTCATTTTTTCGAAAGTTGGGAAATTTTGCTGGTGGGCTTGGGAAAATGTGTGTGTGTTTGTGAGGCCACTTGAATTCATTTTGTCGCTTTATAACTCTCGAGAAATTCTCCTCAGGCATGTTCAATAGTGTTACTTGAATACGTGTATTTTTCTCAATCACGACATTATACGAGTTTACGACAGTTTTTTTAAACATCAAAATGAGTTTATTATATTAGCTATCCTTAACAGATAGAGATATGGCAACGACCTGTTAAAAAACAGCATGTCGTTGCAGCATTTTCGAAGAATAATCTCCGGCCTTGCACGGGTAGCACCACCGCCCCGACTAATTAAATCGTCATAATTTAACCAATTTACAAAAGAACATTAATGAATTATATACACAAACCTTCCTCTTGATTTACTCAGTCCATAAGTGGAAACCGAATGAAAATCCGTTCGGTAGTTTTTGATTTACAGTGTTGTATGTAATCGGCAATTTGGACTTTCGACTGTGCTGGTTTAATGAATTGTTTAATTTAATTTCCAAAACTGGTTATATACGGTCAACTTGAAGCCATTTAATTAAAGCATATTATCTAGAATTGTTTCGAACTATCGATTATACAGTGCCTTCATTTCAAAACTTCCCACCGCTAGTACTTCGTTTAGCAGGGAGAATTTGCTGTAGGCAAAAAACACTTCAATTTAGATATCGAGAAGGAAGTTTAAAACCAGTGTCTGTGGTATTTTAGCTTTAATCCCCTTAACCCTAGCTACCCCCACTTAATAATTTTAAATGGTACCCCCTATCTTGTAACACATCATTTTTGAAGATCTTAAAAATCTTCACTCAACCCCGTTTAGAAAACTGGAATTGGTTGATCCGTTCTAGTTTTTAGCTTTAGCTGAAAGTTAGATAAGGGCACACAGTTGCTTCTTGGCGTCAGTTCCAATTAAATGGTGAAAACATTTATCAGAATTAGTTAGTCCTGATTTTAAACTGTTTGTCAAGTGTTGTCAGTTGCACTGACAGTAATACAAATCGTAAGGGTGTACACTTTACAAGAAAGAACTGAAATAATTTTTATTTATGGTGCTGAAGATAGGTGTGCTCGTAGGACAACCCCGGGTTTTTAATGAAAGGCATGCAGGCCAAAATGTGAGTTACCGATATGTTCTAGACCTTGTTCAAAAATTTGAAGAGACCGGTTCTGTGTGCAACAAAATAGTAAAGCAGCCGAGAGTTCTTACGGAAGCCGCACAAATTGAGATTTTAGGCCAATTCGCCGTTGAGCCTACTACTTCAACTTCGAAAGTCGCTAAGTTAGTAAATATTTCAGTTGGTTCTATACACAAAGTTTTAAAATCAAACAAGTTCTTTCCTAACAAAATGAGTATTCTTTAGCAGTGAGGATGACTATAATAGGAGAATTGAATTTTGTGAAATAATGACTGCGAGAATCCAAAATGACCCGAATTTAATAAAGAATATATGCTTCAGTGATGAATCAACTTTTTTTCTTAATGGCTTTGTAAATAATCATAACTGTAGATACTGGGATAATAAAAATCCACACTTGTTTTGAGAGGATCATATGCAATATCCACAAAAAATGAACGTCTGGGGGTGGAATTCTAGGAAACGAAATAATTAGCCCTATTTCTATTGAAGAAAATTCAACTGGTCGATTGTATTCAAACTTATAGGAAAATGTAATCGATCCACTTATAACACATTCCTTAGAACGCCAAGTTGATGAAGAAGACAACCCGCTCTTGGATGAACAAAATTTACATTTTTAACAGGACGGCGCACCGCCACACTACACATTGCATGTCAGACAGTGGCTCGATAAACGGTATCCTGACAAATGGATTGGCAGAAGAGGCGCTCTGGAATGGCCGGCGAGATATCCGGATTTAACGCCATTGGATTTCTTTCTCTGGGGTTATTTGATGACAATAGTATACAAAACTACCCCGCAGGACATTCAGGATCTAAAACACAGGATTACTGACACATGCAGACAAATTAATAACGAAACATTTACAAAAGTCCGACAGGAATTTGAGAATAGATTGTACTTTTGCTTGGATACCGATGGTGAACATTTTGAACACCTAATAATGTAAGGTACATTTATTCAATTGCAATAGCTATTATTCTATTTTTTTAATAATTTTCTTTTTGCCCCATTTTACGAGAACGGATCAACAAATTTCAGTTTTCTAAACAGGGTTGAGTGAGGATTTAAGATCTTTAAAATGATGTGTTACAAGATAGGAGGTGCCATTTAAAATTATTAAGTGGGGGGAGCTAGGAATAAGGGGGTTAAACCTAAAATACCATTGGCACTGGTTTTGAACTTCCTCCTCGATATCTAAATTGACGTGTTTTTTGCCTACAGCAAATTCTCCCTGCTAAACGAAGTACTATGGGTGGGAAATTTTGAAATGAAGGCACTGTTTAAAAAATTTATTGTTCATTATGTTAAACGTACAGTTCAACTGATTCTCCCCCGAAAGTTATTGTAAATAGATCGACTCAGAGTACATACATATAAGCTAGGAATAAACTTATCAATCGATTGTCAAGCCACCTCAACCTGGGTTGTGATCGAAAACAAGGGTTCAATTTTTGTTATTATTTTTATTATTAGTCCTTAACATCCTATCAACTGTTTAAAAATCACGATACAGGCTCACGTGCGTCAAGAAAAAAGGCAATATTGCAAATATAGCAAGATATAGGAAAAATTTGCCAACGACGTGGTAGCCAAATAATTTCAATAACTATTTTTGTTTCGAGTTTCTCCCATCTGTATTACTCGCACTATGTCTGAAACCCATAACTATCATCAACCCATAGTATTTATGTTTATAAATCGTACACGTGTAATTTTTGAATAATTTGAGGCTGGAACAAGACTTGAATTATCTTCTGACCCTCGTGATAAGGAGAGGTCAACACTGTGATTTTTTTCCTTATTGTGTCTATCAATTCAAAAAACGATCATATACAGAAAATTATCTCATTACGAGAAGAAAATTCGAACTTCTTCGATAAATCAAGTGATATTAAAACAGAACATAAATCATTCAAATGATAACAACAACGAATCTGACATAGAAACATACGTTCCAAAACATAAACTAAATCCTTGAGTTATATTGAATTTTATCTGTTATATAAAACAAAGTGGCAAAATTGTGTTGGTTGAATCATTTATAACGCAATGACCATTTATAATAGAACAGCCAAAACTGAAACATTTAAAAAACAAAAAAAAAAAGATTAAATAAATTAACGACGTTCGGTTTGTTAAGTTATGACAGTTGTCATGTTGCTCGCAAAGACAACTGAGGTTATGACATTCGTGATTGTGCGTGTATGAATGATTGCTAGAAGCAAAGTCAGCAATATCCATCACAGTATTATTCATAATGCCGCGAATGGGAAAATCGAATCTTTTAAAACTAATCCCTAATGCAATTAAAGTTCATAAGAAGATGACATGGCAAGCAAGGAGTGCCGTTTTCAGTGTTACCAGGTTTACTGTTTTTGCTCTCAATCTACTGTTCTACTGTTTGAAAGTTAAAACTAGTGATGACTCGGTTTATTTCTATAATAATTATTACATGACTGTGAATAATGTAAATTCCATGTATTTATGGAATAATGTTTTCTACATTATACAAAGACTAAAACTGTGTCACTGTAAGTAGCCTTCATAAGTAAAACAAAAATATCAAAATTATTGACTTGCTATTGAGGTGAAAAATCAATATTGGGTTCTATCACAGACAACCAGTACCTCCGGAAAAAATAGATACGGCCAGAAGTATTTATCCGGGAAAACTGGGAGATTAACCGTATTATATTCAGCCACCACGAATAAGGTAATCTTGGGAAATGAAACACTAGCAAAATTCTGCAATGAAGTTGAATTTGAATCTCAAATTCACTAAGCATTTTAGTAGTCAGCGAGAAATGGACAACATAGTGTTGCAATCTGGCAACTGACAGCTCTACCGTAAAGTTGGACATTCTTGAGGTTATACGTACTCAGAACATTGTGACATACGAGCGCTATTTGTGTTTTTTACAATAACTTAAAAGATTAATCTCGGCCCAAAAATAGAATTTGTGTTTTTTACAATAATTTAAAAGATTCAGCTCTACCCAAAAATGGATTTGAATCGTGAACATTTGGCACCGAATGACTTCTTTTTATTCTCGTACGTAAAAAAAACTGAGAGGTCAACGTTTTTCGACACCTGAAGAAGCGGTTGCTGCATTCAGAATGCATGTTTTGGAGATACCTCAATCAGAGTGGCAAAAGTG
>WOGR01001725.1:0-19087 GCA_015342045.1 Leptinotarsa lineolata | reverse complement strand
GCACTTTTCAACATTCATTGCCAATTTATTGATTTGACATCAGCTGTCTATCAGGTCTAATTGAAACTAGAGGTAAGAGCAGCTCACTAGAATGCTGGCTGGCACAAGAAGTCACAGCATTCTGGAAATGACCTCTGACTTTATGCCTCCAACTGTCAACTACGAACTGCCTCATAAAGTATTTTTCCCGAGTAGAGAGGACTGGTTCCTCCGATACAAGTTAATATTAGGAGCAGATAGGTGTTTGTTCACAGACGGATCAAAAACACCTTCAGGCTCTGGTGCAGGTGTTTTCAGTTACAGACCCAGGACAGAGATATGAACCTGCCTAGGGACCTATGCGACTGTATTCCAAGCGAAAATTCTTGCTATTGAATTGTGTACGGAGTGATTAGTAGAAACAAACCTCACACACAAGTCAATAAAAATTTTCTCGGACAGTCAAGCGGCGTTGGAATCTCTTGGCTCATACCGAGCAACGTCTAAATTGGTAGCAAATTCCAAAAACGATTCTCCTCAATAGAAATACTTAACAAATTGTCTGGATTCCTGACCACACTGGCCTGAAAAGCTGCTGACTCCCTTCCAAAGGAGGGTGCTGCAAGTAGCTTCACCGGACCAGAACCTGTCATTGGCATAGCTTTAGGCTTTGCCAAACAAACATTGAATACCTGGACGGCAGAAATTTTAGAGGACTTCTAGCAAAGTCTTCTAGGATTGGCTCACTCCAAGGCGTTCGTTCACCCTTTGAAGCTTGAAACCAAAAAGTTGTTGGACTTTAGTAGGGATGAACTACGATGTCTAACAGGGCTACTTACAGGTCACTCTCGTCTGAATCATCATATGCGGACTGTCAGAAGACAGTGTGTGTCGCATCTGTTTGGAAATGATGAAATAGCATAGCATATACTTTATGCCTGCCCCGCCGTGGACCGAATCAGGTTTTCAGAGTTTGCCATCTGGCCTGGAAGATCACTCACCATACTAACCAATCGACTTCGTCTAGAATCTGGGTCGAGTTTGAATAGGTGTGAGCCACAATTAACCTACGCGGGTTGCGGTGGAGGGTCGAATAGACCCACTCACTTCTGACCTAACCTAGCCTAACCTAAGAGCGGCTCTCCAAAATTATGATACATCGAAATATCGTCTGCAAAAAGTAAGTTGCCACACGAAAGCTCGGAAGTGAGATCATTAATGAAGATGGGGAAAAACAGGTGTCTCAGATTGGAGTCTTGTGGCATATCGGATTGTGCTGAGTATGGTGCAAACAGAAATCCATTATAGAAAAAAACATTGCTTCTCCGATCCAAATAATAGGGTTGAAGTTGAGTTAGAGAGATATTTGAACCCATTTGAGCTATTTTCTCTAATAAGATGGGGTGACTAATTCTGTCGAAAGCCTTTACGAAATCTGTATTCATAACGTCAACTTGCCCTTTTCTGTCCACTACTTCTATCAGAAACTGCTGGATACTGCGAAGATTCCATGCAGTGGATTTTTTTTGCTAGAAAGCCATGCTGGTTTGCAGAGATCATGGGTATGACTTGTGACATTAACTGGTCTTACACAGATATTTCAAAGTTCATCGCGAGGTAATACAGAATTGATATTGGCCTGTAGTTCTCAATATTCTCTGGGTTTCTAGATTTAAGACTTGAGCAGATTTTTAATTGTTTCCATCATTTAGGACACTGAGATTTGTTCAGAATTGTGTTGAATATTTTCGACAGTGGATAAGCAAAAACCTGAGCACAGTACCTCTCTAGGAAGCTGGGAATAAGATCATATCTGGAAATCATTTTATTGGGTAATTTCCTGAGTTAAAATATCACTTGTTCCTCTGTGGAAGGTGAAACACTAGTTGTGAGAACTCTTCAAACATCATAAGTTTGCACAAATACTTCCGTCGAAATGTCTTCATTCTCAAATGAAGAAATGTAATTTAAATATTTTCGAAATGCTGACAATTGAAAGTGGAGTGGAGCTTGTGAATCTAAGACACATTTACCTACCTAAAATTCCTGTTGAAATTCCAATCAGAGTGTCATCCAAATATCTAGGGCACGTTTTCCATTAGGAGGGTGGCAACACGATATAAAAGTATTGAAATGAAACTTGATTTGAGAATTCTTCGAGTTTCATTTCAAGTGGAACTACAGACTCTCAGGTTGAAAAGTTCCGAGCTAATGGCACAGAAAATGAAATCACTTCGAAATCCATTTGTTTCGGAAAGGATAATAATGCGGACCAATTGCAGGTTTTCGTTAATACAATCTCAAGTTGCTTCGGTAATAGCATCACGTGTATAGAATTTTCATTGTACTTCAGGAATCTATTCGAAGTTTTATTGTCTTTTTCGCGGATACACTTGATTAATTCAATTCTGTTGAATCCATCCATTCAGATAAGTTCAATGGAAAGTCCACTGAAAGGGGAAAATCAAAGCATGAAATTTCCTTTATTTTATACTTTGAAGCAATCAATTAACTGATGGCATGGAATATTTCGAAACAGACTCCATTGTTAGTGATTTTTCCCACTCATATAATTCAATAAAAGTTGTCAATAACATTGAACTAGTTAGTAACAATAATGATGGTAATCTCATGGCTTTCATTAGTGACACTGTCGTATATTATACCATATCGTCTTTATGTAAATTCAGTCATTGTTGATGTTTACTTACAGATTGATGATTCCTGACTTTGATCAACATCGAAAGTCTGTTTCATTAGTCACCATTGGATGCGTTCACTTAACATTGACTGTCACACATGACATGTCTCTCTCGGAGTCTTAATATTCGAAGAAAAGGATGAAATCAGTCAACTTGTATGAACCGTGACCACTCAAACTCAAAAATAGTTTTTAAAAATTTTTGAAAAAGGAAGATTTTGGCTCTCTAGTTGTCCAACTTGAATTTACTTGATCTACATATTTCTGTGGAAAGCTCATTTCGAAACCAAGTGCTTTTTTCATTTTTGGAAGATTCCCAGTTTTTGGATGAAGAAATAGGAAGCCAAAACCGTTATTTCTCGAATATAAATCTTCTCTTAAAATATACCGCTTCCGGATTGGACAAGATTCATATGGCTGAGATTGAATCAAATAAACGAATGAATGTCATTACGTATCGCCATCAGTAACATCAACTTGTATCGTTATCGAGATTAGTGCTGAAGGGGCAATGAAGGGGGTAACTTATTTCGAAACATCGGTTATTCGTCATTGCGGATGACAGTGTTTCATCTAAGTAAAATTCCACTTCCTCCATTGATGAATGGACTGACCCATTACTTGATGAAAATCAATGACAATTCCCAAACGTTTTTATTTTTACACGCATTTCGCTTACACCGTAGCTTCCTTGGTACTACCGGGGTGGTCCTCGAAGTACCTGGCATGATCGAGAGATGGCGGTAGTTGTTCGAGAAATATCACTGTACTATAAAGTACACAATCTATAAAGCATATATCTCAAGTTTGAAGACGGTGCATTGTTTGGCAGTCATCAATAATGGAAGAAATAGAATTGATTAACGTTGTGTGGTACAACACTTTTATTTGAAGGCCTCAGCCTTTAACAGAAGATCACTGAATTCACATGCTGCGTTTATCGACCTCCAAGCGACTCACAATATAGGACACTATTCTCTTCACATGCAAATACTTGCACTTATTTGGAACACTGTCATCCTAAATAACAAACATCAATGTTTCGGAATGAAACGCTTGTCTCATTGCCTCTTCAGCACCAGAATGGATAACATTACAAGATGAAGCAATCAATTTATTCGTCAAATCACGACCTAATATCACGAATGAGTCGAATCTACTGATCGATGACAGTACGTAATGGCATTTATACGCTCATTTGATTCAATCCATAAAAACCATGTTTAAATAGAAAGGTGTATATTTTGAGAAGAGTTCAGTTGGAGAAAAAGAAATGTTTTGGCTCCCTACTAATCTAGTTTGTGTAGAGTCGGGGTGGGGTGATTAAAAAAGTGGGAAAACATTCTCATAAGTAAAAAATTGAATACAAACAGTGACTTTCAATTTCGAACAGTATCCAGTCGAACATTTTCGAAGGTGAATTCTGCTGAAATTTTCATTTCGGGTCGAAACCTAGACCAGTGTGAAACGTTCTTCAATTTTACATATCTTTCAACTCCTATTTATTCCTCTTTCCCTCACTTTTCGAAAATTTGCTTGTGTTCATGAAACATTTTCAAGATGTAAATGTCGGAAATAACACCCAATAAGCCTCACATCCTTCTAGTTGAAAGGACTCGTGAGGGTCTGGACAGACACATCAGGAGGGTGGCTTTATATTTACCCCAGTAAATAACCACTAGCAAGCATATGAAACCACAAATCGACAGATTCAGTAATAAACAACCTTGTAGAGGAAATTTTCCAATCTCTTGACAGCAATTGAAGGAGCATTTGACAATGCACTACCTAGATTTATAGGATCAGCCCTGACTGGAAAATACATAAAATCAACCACTACTTGCTGGATCTATGCCATGTTGGTGAACTGAACTGTAACCACCACTCTTTAAGACTAGGCCATTAGGTTCAAGGTCACGAGTTGCTACCCTCAAGTGACCATACAAAGCTTGTAATATCGTCCAAAGTGTAACGAACGTTGTTCACAGTTGGTGCCAGAGGAAGCAGTTGGCTGTCAACCCCAGCAAAACTGTGACAATCCCCTTCACCAGAGGAGAAGATTGGACGATTTAACGCTGCTTTCCCTCGATAGTGGAGTCATTCCATTTGGAATTGAGGTGAAATATTCTGGCATTGTCCTTGATGGAAAACTCACCTGGAGCGCTCACTTGGAAAAAGTTTTACACACATACAGAATTTGCACAAAAATTTTGGGTTTATGTCCCATACCAATCCATTGGATTCATGTAATCATTGTCAGACCAGTGATCAATTATGGAGCAATTACCCGGAGGCCGAATGCTTTGAATAAAACGGCTTAGGCGAAGCTCTGTGGCTTACAGAGACAGGCTTGTCTGGCTATCTGTGGTGCCATCAATACCACACCGTCAATGGCCATTGAAATCCTTCTAGATCTACCTTCTCTCCACATTTTCTCAGAGAGAAGCTAGATAGACTGCGTATGAAGTTGTGCATGTCTCCAATTGTACAAATCAATATAATGCAGAGTACACCAGACTGCTGGTTGACGCTGGAAATCACGGCATTCTGGGAACGACCTCTAAGTTTATGCCTCCAACTGTCAACTACGAACTGCCTCTTTTCGTGTAGAGAAGACTGGATCCTCCGGGAAAAAGAAATATCAAGACTGTCCTCAATAGGAAGACTCAACAATTTGTTTCTGGTCAGTAGCCAGGCCAGTGTCGCCTGGAAGGCAATGAGGCTTCTGACTTCCTTGCAAAGGAGGGGGCTGCAAGCAGATTCATCGGACCAGAAGCTGTCATTGGCATCACTTTGAATTTTGCCAAACAAACCTGGATGGCAAAGGTATCAAGGACTTTTGTGGTCCAACAGTTGTTGGACTACAGTACGGATGAATTACGATTTTCAACAGGCCTCCTCACAGGTCACCGTCACCTGAATCATCATATCTAGGAACTCATGTGTGTCGCTTCTGTTTGGAAAATGATGAAACAGCAGCGCAAATACTCAGTGCCTGCTCCGCTGCGGGCCAAATCAAGTTTTCAGGGTTTGACAGAGCCACACTTCCACCATCTGACCTGAAAGATCACTCATCATATGAATTAATTGGCTTCGTTGAGAAGCTGAGCTTATTTGGTCGAGTGTAAATAGTTGTGAGCCACAATGAACCCTTGCGGGTTGCGGTGAATGGTCGAATAGATACACTCCCTTTCGACCCAACCTAACATAATAACCTAAAATTCTCATGGGCGAAATCAATGATAACTATCAAATATTCGCGTGAGTTGAATTATGATTTTTGTCCGTTTCTGCGATACTAGTAATTAGTATTTCTATGAGTACTGAGATGATAACTAACCATGTAGAAGTAATGTTGAGAAAATAATTGGAGATAAAATAAATGCCTAAAATTTGCAACACACAAAAACAATTTGAAATGATTCCAACAGAAATTTTACTCTCTACTTGGTGAAATATCCGTACAAGATGAAGAAAGAAAACAAATTATTGTATGAAAACTATCAAAAAGTTCGAAGATGTTTCAGAGTTGCCTTCGTCGAACAACCTTTTGATTGTCGGTGTGAAATAATTCCTCACTCATTTTGTTCAAACAATACGAACGTGGAGAGATTTGTTTACCTCCTTCAGTAATGCACATTTTGATCCGTTCGGAATCAGAGTCCTAACGACTGTAAAAATAAAAGAGGAACAAACGTTTCTCCAGTGTAACGAGGGTTCAAGCTGAAACGCTCCCTGAATAGAAAGTATCTCGAAAATCATGGAGTAATATTCGAAAGGATAATTTTCCTAGGAAACCAGCAACAAATCGCATTGCTTGGGTGTCACATAACGTTTCTGTACGAATGGACATGCATGAAGAAAATAGTGCTTCAACTGGTAGTGGCGACAGAACTTCTATTAATATAGAACACTGGTGAGTCCCAATCCCAGTTTCTATAAGGTGGTTTTTAAGGATTTGTCCGTTTAAATGTCATGTGTTTTTATAGCTACATATCTCAACGAATATTTATTCTACTGTGTTAAGATATATACTTATCTATAATCATAATGATAATAACTTTATTCACCACAAAATTTTGGATATAATAATGAGTTTGATGAGATGAAAGGAAACATTTTCGTCTAATTTGAACTAGGTATTTTATTCCCACGACCGGTTTCGGGTTCTATCAAGTATGAACTGACATTTCAAAATCTGAATACAGGGTTATATCAGGTTACAGGTAGGCTGGAAAGCGTGGTAGTTATTGAATAAGGGTGTCAACTAGAAATTCAACAATGGAGATTATAGAGATTATCGGGATTGTCAAAACTCATTCATTTAAGAGTGAAGAACTGCATAAATCGAGTTGCTCGTTTAGGGGTATATCAAATCGAAACAAAATGTACTTTATTGTCAAAGATAAAATCTCATTGACAAAGTGTTACTAGAAATATAATATATCACATTGAAAGGTGAATATTATGTTATTTTTCTACTGGACCATTTGGTTAGTCAGACAGTAAAAATATATACGCATATATATTAAAATAAATAATAATAAATAATTTTACGTAACACATAAATATAGATAAAAGAATATAGAAAATGAAAAGTGAATGCATAAGAAATAAATATCTACATTGTAAAAATCAACAAACCGTACAGTTCAGAGTCAAATGTGTAAATCAAATAAAAAAGTCAAAATAGTCATATCATTTAAATACTTGTAGGTACTGAAACACAAAAATTTCAGTTTAATCCTATACAGAGTTACCATTTCTGTCTGAAAAGAATTCGTCTAAAGAATTGTAAGCCTTTGAAATCATTATCTTATTCATGAAAAATGTTATGCTTTTGATCTCAATTGGCAAATGGTTGAACATTTTTTCTCATGATATATGAAAGACCTCTTTATTTTTGATGATATTCGAATCGGTAAACTTATATTGAGCTTATTTCTCGTATTTCGTCGAGGCGAACTGAAAATTTCGCTGATATATTTTTTTTTGCATTAGACATACCATTTCCAAGATAAGTATGCAAGGCAAGGTCAAGATTTTATGTTTTGTGAATAAAGATCGACAGGAATCCCTAAATCCAACTCTACAAATATTTCTAACTCCTCTTTTTTGTAGTACAAACACCCTATCAAACATATATATTTCGGGTTTTTGATTGATTCATGAATTTCCAAGGCTTCCAATAAATTCAGGAAGCCTTACGTCAAAATTTCTACCGGTTTGGCCTGTATATACTGGAAAGCATTCACTACACTCTTCTATATATCTGAGTTTTTCATTTTATCCACACTGCTCCGCCTCACACTGCTATTCCATAGCGTATGTGACTTTCCACAATAGTTTTTAAATATCTCAGAAGAAGCATTCCTTTGAGTTTCCTAAATTTTAATAAGATTGTCCTTAGTTTGTAAACTGTATACGTCACATGGAAATCTCATTTCAGAAGAATATTATTATCTTTGCCAAAATATTTCACTCTGTGTTCTTATTGTACCTATATGAAATGGTGTATCACTGGCAATCGTAATGTGATCGAATAAAGGTATTTCGACAGAGTTATAACAGAATGGAAGGAAACAGTAATCATCTGTCAATGTTTATGAAACAAATTTTTATCCAACCACTGTTAAATAAGGGAAAATTCCGTTTCAACGGTTATTTTTGAAAAACTCCAGTTATCAGCTCCATGAAAAATGGCTATGTCATCTGCAAAACTAATTATACTACCCTTATCGTTCAATGAGAAAATTTTGTTTGTATATACATTGAATAAAATCGGTCCCAGCACATGGCCTTGAGGTACGCCATTTCTCTACTCAATTCATCAAAAATTCTAACTCTCTGACTTCTTCCTCGGAAAACTTTCGAACAATTTCAAGATAATATGAATCCCAATGTTCTCTACAAAATGGATGAGTTGTAAGAGAACTCAATGAATAAAAAAATAGCCGTTATCAATTGATACCCTGATTAACCACTCCCACTATAATGGATTCTACATACACAATTGCATATGGAGATGACATAGTTATCTTGTAGACCAGAAAATTTGTGAATACATTGTAAGATAGAGTGCAGGATGGGCTAAAATTAATAGAAACATGGTGTGAGGAACACTCACTCTCAATCAGTCCCAAGAAGACTGAGATGGTGGCCTATGAGCAGTTTCGGAGAACAGTGGGACGCACATGGGGTCTTTCACCCCCTGTGGTCACCTGGATCCACACTACAATAATAAGACCCATGTACGGAGCCATCGCATGGGGACCAATGGTTCTACAAGCAACGGTCATCCAAAAATTGTATCGAATACAGTGATTGGCCTGTTTAAACATCACAGGAGCCATGAGAACAACACCAACCGCAGCAATGGAATTATTCACTGGTCTGACCCCTCTGGGCTGCGTTAATAACTATGGTACGATTGCGCACGGCTGGTGTGAATCTCGAAGTAGGAATGGGTCAATCAAGGCTAAGCCTATGGCGACAAGCGCTTATTGCGCTACCTCTACTCCAGGCAGGCCGTGATGCAATTGAAGCCAAGTTTGTGTTTAACCTACAAAATGCAAATGAAATACAACACAGAATGGGAGAATGCATAATGGGTCACATGTAGCCCAAGTGCTGTGGGTTTATACTCTCTCACCTCACCCTACAGATAAAGATACATATACTCATTATCAAAGAGATATTTGTGATGTATCATATATTCAAGAAAACATTGAATTCTTCAATTCTGAAGTCAGGGGCTATATCACAATGAACTTTTGTCAACACTACACTTTTGATACGTTTATCAATCCATCTCAACAGGCTGATCAGCCTAACTACAAGGCTATAACATCAGTTCAATGCTAATACATAATAATAAAAATAAAAAGTATCCATAACCATAACTGTCAATATACAACGACAGAGAGAAAATATACAGAAATATTCATTGAACAATTTAATTTTTTTCGAAGAAAAATAGTCAAAATACGTCTCTGCTGCAGAGATGATATTTTTGAATCTATTCTGAGTGTTGATGTTTGCACCTACCTATAATCTGGCCATTTATGAAATTTTTTAAAATACAGATATCTCAGCAGATTATTCTGCACTTTTTCTAGATCATGATTTTTTATTTGGATCCCTTTTTGAACTGGATCGTCACTTATGATGAAAAGTGGATCCTGTACGACAACAGGAGACGATCAGGGCACTTTTTTGACACCGATGAGCCACCCAGGCACTTTCTACAGGCGAATCCACACCAAAAAATTACCATTTCCACTATATGGTGGTCAGCGGCTTATTTGATTCACTATCACTTTCTGAAACTTCCAAACAACAAAGCAGACTCCTATTGTGAGGAAATCAGCGAAATGTACCGCGAATGGCATTAGCAGCAGCCATCTCTACCAAATCAAATCAGTTTTATTTCTTTACGACAATAGTCAACAGAAGCGGTCAGATCCTGATCTACGACATCGCCCGTCCGCACGTTTCACAAATCACCGTGAAAATCGGATGAATTTATCATCGAAGTGCTGCCTCACCCACCATACTCCCCAGACCTCTTGCCGTTCGACTACCACTTTTTTAAGAACTTCAATAATTTCTCACCGGTAGAACCTTCGCCAGTCAGAAACAGGCAGAAACGGTATTCGTCGAATTTATTGAGTTTTCTTCAATCGTATAGTAAGCTCTACTCAATATATTGGCTTCAGTTGAGTATCTTTATGATTTCCTGTGTTGATTTTTTAGTTTTCAAAAGACATCACAAATGCCATGCGGTTCAGTTTTATTATCGGAACAAAATCATTTTTGACTGGAAGTTTTACTTCAACTCCAATATATGTCATTGTTATTTATAAAGGTGACAGCTGGATTTGTATTGGCAAAGTTGGAACCGCGAATGTTGGCGGAAACGACAAATACAGCCGAACGTTGTAGAAACATTGAATAAAAACCTAACTTTCTGTTAAATGGAATCCAGCAAATGGTGATTTCGTTGAATTATAAGACAAGTTGGATGTGCCATAAACGCAATGTGCTTTGTGGAGATGAAATATTTGGAACATTCCAGAAAATTTCATATAGCTTCTACTAAAAAAAATTCAAGGAAAACATGATTGTAGTAGAACATATCATGGCTGTCAATTCATCATGAAAAACATGGTCAATTGAAGGTAACAAGTATGGCATTCCTCCGATATCAATCACCTGTCATAGAGTGATCACGTGGACAAATGATAGAATAAGCATACACACTGCGGAAGTTCAATTTCCGGGAAAGAAAGTTTGTTGGCTTTCTACTACTCCATCTTGTAGAAATCTTGTGAATGATATCTGACTCAAATCTAAAACGAACGTTTGGAATACAAATTGAGTAGAAAAAAGTGTTTTTGTATAATTCAGTGTTCATATAAAAGTATTTGTTTCAAAAGAATTTTTCTTTCATGTAATTCAATGTTTATATGGAGTAACTGTTTCAGAAGACCTCTTTCTTCCATTTCGTGTCTGGAAGTTACTTCTTTGAATGATCTATACATCCATGTTTAGTGTTATTTCATTTTTAAAAATGATTACTTTCTTCCCTTCTTTGGAAGAATCCCCCTTTTTTTGTATCAAGATGGAGTAGTAGAAAGTCAAAATACCCTTTTTATGTGATACTAAATTGACTATCGCACATATTCTATACGAGTGCCCACTATACACAAACGGGAAACTTGGGCTCAATCTAGGAGATGACTTGAAAACTATATCAAGTAATAAATCAGACCATACTCAATTATTAAATTTATTCAGTGACATAAATGTACCGAACAAAATTTAAATGACATTGTAACATAATAACAATCAAACATATTTATAAATGGCATATAGATAATAACCCTCTGTGGTTGAAACTGAATAAATGAAAAAACACTGAACTAACAGTAACTATTTCAGAATAATTTTGACATAAACATCTGCAACTTTCGCACGGGCACCGCCTGTGTTTGAAACTGAATAAAAAGATGGAAAAGTATTTTACTTTTTCTGACATTGACCTTTCAAATCGGGTGTTACTCGAATTTCCATGTGAGATTTTCAACATGAGGGCTGTTATGGGAACAATATGTTGGTTTTTAAGTAGTAAGTTCCCCTGAAAAGCAAAGTTGAAATGTTTGACGATTGTTCATGGTCTAAATGTTAATTGACCCATTCAGGGTGGCATATTCAGTTGTACTTATATGGAACCAGAGTCCAGAAGTATTGCATTCGCGATCTAATATAATCTGGAGATAATCCGAGTAGTTCGATAAGAAAACAAATAGTGTTGTGAATGAAGATTATTTTAAGTTATGGAGGCTTTTATGAAAAATAGCACTATTTTCCAAAAATATTAATTCGCTCATCAAGAGCAAATAACCGGTAACCCGTCTCTACTAAATTGAAACGAGCTATAACTTTGTCTTTTCTAGCTACTTTGTCGTCAAATAACGTTCTCAATTCATTACATGCCTTGGTGAAGTTTAGTCTCAGCTTTTCCCTGTCCTTCAAACGGCTAAGTTTCTCCATTTCTGTCCTGTAACGGTCGCCAAATGTTGTGAATGGGGGTCATTTTATGATATGGAGAGGACTTTTTACAATGAATTGGACTGATGATATATTGACATTTTTCAATTTAGTTATTCAAGTCAATCAAGTTATTCAATTCTGAGACAAAAATAAATAACTACAAAATTATCGATCATTTCACTGGGCTGAAACTAACATCGACAATTGATACTTTCCCGACCTTTAATCAATAGGTATCGATAAATTGAGACAATTTATGATAATGTTCAATCAGAAGACATGAACAAACTAATTTTAAACGAGCTAACAAAATGTATGGAATGAGAATTCGTCAAAATGTGTTTTTATTGATAGCATGTGTCTTGTGTCAAATCAATCTCATATTTTGTGAATCGATTTGCAGAAATGGATTTCCTGTGATCATTTGGGAGGGAGCGTAAATGACAGGAACACTGGAATAACATGGAAAACCAAATATAGATATGTTCTGAATGAAAAAAAAAGTCTTCATTTGAAACACATATTTCGAAAAGGAATAAAACAACATTTCTCATCTTTACTATGAAATAAATTTTATAGATCAATCTAGCTTGAAACTGAATCTTTTTGAGTTTCCTTAGATTCAGTTAGATATTATGATAGAAAGTTTCTGTGATTTGTGAAAATGGAAGGCGTGAGATGAATCTCGTAACATCAGTGTGCAAAAGAGTTTTTTTTTTGGAAATATGTTAAATTATGAATTGAAAGAGGAATTTTTTAAGACTAGTATCTTGTAAGTGAAATTTAATACAGTAATTTTATTCATATTTCATAACGAATGTTCCAAGTGCAAACTCAATAGGCAAAAGTGATTCTCGATAATTCATTTTTTATACAGGGTGTAACTGAATAAGTGTAAAACATTCGAGGAGTTGATTCCTCATTGAAAAAAAAGGATCTTTCATACAAAGAAACTTCATTGAAGCATCCCTTGTTAAGATACAGCCACTTAAAGGGGGTACATGAAATTTGTATAACAATTTTTTCGCAAGCACTGAAAAATTCACAATATTGAAATCGACCTGACGTTTTGTACTACCAAAAAGACACTTTGCCAGTAATTCATTTGGTTCACCTCATGGTTGTAAGGGGTGGAAAACGCAACCCCTAAAATTTATTTCCAATGTTATTTTTTGTCTTATTATTCGTTTACCATTCGAAAATTTATTTCCAATAGCCTGTTTCATCCTTAAAAAAAATGTCTCTTTGGTTTTTTGCCTAAAATAAACCAGTTCGCAGCAAAAATTATTTTACGAACAACTACAGAGATACATCCTCATACATGCGAAAATACGAAACTAATCTTTCATCAGTTCGGACTACCATTGTCTGAAATTATATAAAATGATTTTAAATCTCTGAAATAAACAATACAATTGAAATTTAAAAAAATAGCTAAAAATAGCAAATATATTAAGCAAAAAAAAACCTGAAAAGAATTCACAGTGAAATGAAATACAAGTGAAAAAATTGATTGAATAAAATAAAAATAAATTAATATAATTGAAAGTTGAGTGATTTCAAACCACGTTACTTCACGACGTTTCGATTGCTAGTATCTACAATCGTCTTCGGGTGATGACTGGACTAATTCCTCCGAGAGATGACTATATATGTGTCTTTGGAGTACTTTCACTTGACCTATCCTTTCACCTATCACCTATCTCCTCTCTTCGCTTGACTGGTTTAGTTGGCCACTTTCTCTTTGATCACGGGTTTCCATACGTTGCGTATCTCTACACTAGCCTGGCTAAATACGTTTTTGGACAGCATATATGCGGCTTCTTTGAATTTCCTTCTGAACCAGTGTTCCTCCTTGTGTATGATTTCAGTTTGGGACCACTCGATGTTATGTTGATGAGTCCAAACATGCTCTGCTATTTACCGGTTTTCCCTCGCTGTGTGTGTTTTTTGTGCTCGGCAATACGGACTTTCAGTGGCCTCTTGGTTTCACTGATATAGGATTTTTCGCACTCCGATAATCCTCTGATGTAGGGAAATGCAAGCACTGGTTGTAACGGCTTCTCTTCCTAGCGAAGTTCTTGCTGTCTTTTAGCCAAATTCTGTTCCACCATCACTTTGGAGTACCCATTTCGTTGAAGATCATTTTTGATGATGCCTAGTTCTTCCTCCAGACCTTCCTTCGTATTGCAGAGTCCGAAAGCACTGTCTACTAGAGTCTTGATGATTCCTCTTTTAGTCGATTGATGGTGGTTGGATTCGTGGTTCAGATACTGTCCAGTGTGAGTGGGTTTTCGGTATACAGATGTTTCCCATTTAGTGTCGGTCCTTTTCACCAAAACGTCTAAGAAAGGCAATTCGTTGTGGACTTCCGTCTCCATTGTGAAAGTGATGGAATGTCTCACGCTGTTGATGTGCTTTAGGAAGGCGTCTAGTTCGGTATTCCCATGGTTCCATATTATGAAGGTGCCAAATGGTGGAATGGAAACGAATCCCTTTAAATGTTGAATGCATTATTTCATTCCTCTTGTTTAAGTATTTGAATAATGTTTTGAAGAAAAAGGTTGATAAGTTTAAAATGCGTTGTTTTAGAGCTCTTTTATAAAAACTACTTGATTTTCGTCAGGAGGAACATTCCCCATTCGAAACAACTTCTTTCATATAAACATTGAATTAATTACACGAAACATGAAATATTATATGAACATTGAATTATACAAAAAACCACTTTTTTCTATTCAGTTTATACTTCCAAACATTTGTTATGGAATTGTATCAGATATAATTCACAGTAAAATTTCACTTACGGAACACTGTCATCCTTACTGGTAGACATCCGATGTTTCGGAATAAGACACTTGCCTTATTGCCTCTTCAGCATCAATTAGGAGATTACCAGATAAAGCACTCAGTTCATTCATAAAATTACGACAAAGTCGTAATATTCAGGTATTCATGTATCGATAACAGTACGTAATGACTTTGATTCGCTAATTGGATTCAATTCCAGCCATAGGACTTTTTTTTTGAATTGAAAGGGGTATACTTTTTAGGAGAAATTAATTTTTATGGAAAAAAATTTGGCTTTCTACTTCTCCATCTTTATACAAAAAATGTGGGAATTTTCCAAAGAAAGAAGAGGGCATGAACTACACATCTTCATATCGAGTTTATTTTAAAATAATCGTTTCCTTCATTTCTTTGGAAGATTTCCACATTTTTTTGTACAAACATGGAAAAGTAGAAAGCAAAAACCTTCCTTTCTCACAAATTATTATCTCCTAAAAGTATACCCCTTTCAATTTAAATGAGAAAATTCAAGTGAAAAAGTAGTCTGTTTTAATGAAAAAATTATCATTCAATAATAATCTCTTGTCCCAATAAACCAATATGAATAATTTGTCTTCATGAAATGAAAAATTGAATTTTTTCCTGATAATCAGTAAGGCTTCATTTGGTTTTATAGACATATATGTCACCTTTTTTATTAAATTTATAAAATGACTGACATTAAAGGAAAAATTGGAACCTCTGGCAAAGAATTAATCAGAAACAAGCACTTTTCCCAGTCACCAGAAATGTAATACCTCAATGCTCGTTGCACCAACCAAGTTGGAGTCTTCTAGAGATGACAAAACTATTTACTGTATTGCATTTCTGGTGATTGGTAAAAGTGCATGTTTTGGATGACAAACATTGGACACAGATGATCACTCTGCAGAACGATAACATTATCAGAGATGAAGGTTCTTATCGCAATGAATTTAACAATAATTTTGTGCTGTTACAATTAAGAAAGACTGAATTCTGACAAAATGTCTATGTTATGTAAAATAAAATGTGTATAAGTGGATTTGTTTTTAGAGTATGTGCACACGCCAATGATTGCATTTCAAGGCTTTCTAGTTTCAACAAATTGTTAAATATAGTTACTTGTGTTTTTGTATTTTTAATATACTTGAATTTTCAACTTTTTCAAGTTCTGTACATCAGAAAGTATACCTGACAAAATTTGACCTTGGAACCCAGATGAGGAAGAATTAGTAAAATATTGTCATAAAAAATTGTTTTCAGGTACTGCAGAGCATTCAACCTGTAGTTCAACAGTGTGCGTCTCTTGGAAAATTGCAGAGGGATTTAGAAGAAATTAGCTTCCAGAGCGCATCGTCAGTACCTTTGGTACCTTCGGATTTCAATGCAAATGCTGCCTTGTTGCGAGCTGTGGCTGGCTTAGAAATAACATCCGCTATTAATTCAACTGCCTGAGTATGGTACACGAAAAAGTTGTTTTTGATAGGTTAATGTTTAGTATTGTCACGAAGTTGTTTAAAAGGTTTGTGAAAAATACAGGGTGAGCTAACTATAAGCAACACCATCCCAGTAGAGTTTTAATCTCCATAAAACTAGATGTTTACTTTAATTTTCGTTTTTAAGTAATAAGTTTTACTGATTTTATTCATATTTCATAAATGAATCAAAATTATGGAAAAAATTGTTTATACATTTGTTATTTGTTGTCTTATTGTTTTATTTCCACATTTTCTCATAGATTGTGAATTAGGGTTGTGAAAATTTGCCATTCAATTTGTAGCCGGTATTTTAAGTGTTATCTCAATTTAACATCATAATCATTAAAGGCTGAATAATGTCATTTACTGCTCCCACGTCCAAAGGATCTAAGAATATTTCATTTTCAATATATTATCTAATACTGAGTGATTTTATATTCAACATTTTTTACAATAATCAGTTTTTCTACAGGTTGAAATTTAATTTCTTTGGATATTCGATAATCTAAACTGCACACTTGAATTCCACGAAAGGAAAATTTAAAATGTAACAATATGAGTGGTGCATTGACAAAATTCGTATTTTTCTGAATGTATTATATTGCCATTATTGTAAATAAATTTATTTATAAGTACTTTTCTTATTTAAATATTTTCCAAAGTCATATATTATTGATAATCTGCTCCTCATAAGCAACCTTTAGATGTATTCATGATACTTCAAGCTAAAAGATGGTAAGGGTTGAAGATGCTTTCTCAAATAGCAATGTTTTCTTGTAAAGGAAATCTGTTCAAACGTTCAAGGTATTGTATAAAGATGAAAGGATAGTAGGACAGTGCCCGTGGTAAACTTGTTCGATACAATTTCGCGCGCCATCTAGTACTTTGACGCTCGTTCGTGATATATTTCATGAAAATAGCCCGTACTGAGGCGCCATCTGAAGCAAATGCTATTATTTTGAGGAACTAATGAATTTTGCTTGTAAATGGTAGATTCAGATAAAGTTTTTTGTCTGGAACGAACCATTGTATGAGGACTTTATATATATACTATATCTTTGTATGTATACAAAAATGGTCTATTTACGACATACAGTAAGAAGAACTTTATTTATTTATTTAGTAGGACATGTCCTAATATGAAAATATAAAAAATAGTAATACAAACATGTTTCTAGACTAACAGTTATATAAAGATAAGGAAAGACGAATACTGAAAATAAAATAATGTACTTAGTATATAAATTCGTGTGAACAATATTAAGTATGTTGTAATACATTCTGGTGATTTATAGTGACTGGATATGTTTACTGATCCTCGTTTTGAATACATAAATGGTATTAGATTCTTTGATGTCTTGTGGTAGCTTACTGAACTCATCAAGTCCCTTATAGAATAGCGATTTCATTGTGTTTGCCATTTTCCAATAAGGGGGATGAAACATATTATTTCCTCTAGTAGTATAATTGTGTATTTGGGAGTTAATTGTAGTAAATTCTCTTAGATAATCTGGAAGTAGCTTGTGTAATATCCTATTAATAAAAATCATTGTTGATTTATAAAATCTGTTTTTCACCGATACCCACTGCAAACATCTAACAGCGCTGTAATGCTGGTAAAATGATTACAATTCAGTATTATTCTCATCCTGCGATTTTGCAGCTTTTGTAGTTGTGGAATTTTATTCGAATCAAGGGAGTAAAGTAAGCTACCACAATAATCAAAGTGGGGCTGGATAATGGTATTATATACTGTGATTTTGGAGTATGTTGGGAAAATTTTAGAGAAGAAATGAAGTTTTTTACTAATTTTTTTACTTATGTAGAAAAAATGTTTCTGCAATAATGAGCTATTACCGAGTATGAAGCCAAGATATTTGAAATGGTCCATGAATTCAATTTTATTGTTATCTATTTCCAGATTGAGTAGGTTTGTGTTGACGTTTTGTATTTGTAGGGTGTGGTTAGGATCATTGCCTTACATTTTGTAACGTTGAGTTTCATTTTGTTAATGTTGAAATATATTTGTAGTTTTGATAGGGAATCGTTCATTTTGTTTATAGTACCATACATATCATTGCCTGAGATTAACAGTAACGTGTCATCTGCGAATGAATTGAGAAAATCACAGTCATGATAGTATTGTATATCATTGATATAGCATAGGAATAATAAAGGACCCAAGACACTTCCCTGTGGTACACCGAAGTTATTGGTGATGGGAGCCGAGAATACATTTTACACTTTGGTAATCTGTTTGCGATCTGTTAGGTAGTCCCTGATCCATTTCAATACAGTACCTTTTATGTCAATGGCTTTTAACTTATCAATCAGTATTTGACGATCAATCGTTTCAAAAGCTCTCTTCCCAGTCCGAGGCTGTCTTCGTCTAGACGTATCTCTTTCGAGAACGAGGACATCAGTGCCTCATCCTTGGTCGCAGAGCGACACCACCCGAGCACTGTTGATTCGCCTGCAAGACGAGTAGCTAGAGCACAGAATAGTATAACTACACAGTAGCGTAAGTGAAAGGCGGCACTTTGATCTTCAAGGGGCGATTTTT
>WOGR01001724.1:0-19088 GCA_015342045.1 Leptinotarsa lineolata | reverse complement strand
CTATTTTATCAATTTTTTTTACACCTTTTTTTTTGTTCCACTGGTAGTCTGGAAGTGTTTCATATCCTTGTGTAGCAACGTTGATCTTCAGTGATGAATGTTGAAAAGGGTGCCATATTTCTATACAAAACTGTAGATGGCGCCCATTTGAGGACTTGGTTTTGGTAACCTTTTTCAGCACCCAGTATTGAACTTCTATAAAGAATAGAAGACATGAACCACGCTCTTGCCTCCGCAACACCCGCTGCTGGTAGTGGCACTTGTATCGTTATCTTGCTTTGAATTCAGAAAGAGTAAGGTAACGTTACAGTGATTTGGCCAATCATACCTATAACCAATGTCATAAACTCAGAACCATGTTTTCTTATAGTTGAGGTTTAGAAAATACTATTTAGAGTAAGTGCCTCAACTGTCGTTCAACAAACGGGAAAATAGGTGGCGAAAACCAGGACGTCGTTACCAGTCAGACCACAAGTCCAGAAACCAAGTCAGTCAACTCCCAATCCATAAAGTCAAACAGAAAGCAGAGCAAACAGGATCATTTGAAACGTCCTTATTGGAATGGCAAAAATGATTATCGTTTGTGAAAAATTTTCTATCTTCTGTAGATATTAATCCCATATTTGTTAAGAAACTCAATGACAATCGTCCTCACCTCAATGTTGAAATTTTTGGTCAGAAAATTCTTGCTCTTGCTGATATCGGTGGTACATCTTTTATCCTAGGTTCTACAGGTTTTCATCTCTTGCAGAAATTCAATATTCCTATTCAGTATGAATCTATCGTTCATGTTACCACTGCTGATGGTAAGACTCAAGATTTTCTTGGATATATTTCAGTACCTATTTCTCTCAATGGTGTTGGAAAGGATTGAAAACTCTAATAATCCCTTCAGTTACTCATACTCTTATCTTAGGAATGGATTTTTTTGAGCTTTTCTGTATCACAGCCAACTTCAGTAGTTTTTCTTATTCTGTACAGTAAATTCTATTCAACCATTCTCTGTAGTATCTAGTTCTCAGAAAGCCGAACTCCAGGAAGTAATTGAATGTTTAAAAACAATAGCTCCCAAGGATAGACTTGGTCGCACTCATCTGTTGACTTACCTTATAGATACTGGTGATGCTGAACCAATTGTTCAACGTCAATATCCTTCATCTCCCACTATGCAGAAACACTTGAACAAGGAAATTGATGAGATGTTTGAGCTTATGGTTATTCAACCTTCTCAATCTCCCTGGTGTAGTACATAATGGTTGATTCCTAAACGATGAGGAAACTTTCGTGTGTGCTTTGATGGTAGCAATTTGAATGAAGTCACGGTCAATGATGATTATCCTATGCCTCTTATTGATAGTATTCCCAAGACCCAAAAATGCCAATCTTACTGTTAATTTAGATAAGTGTGAGTTCTGCCGGCCTTCTCTTGTTTATCTGGGTTTTGTTGTGGATCAACACGGTTTGAGAAAAGATCCGGAGAAAATTTCAGCGATTATTAATTAGTAAACTCCGAAAAACACCACGGAAATCAAAAGTTTGATCGGTCTTGTTAGTTGGTATCGTTGCTTTATCAAAGATTTTTCTTTCATGGTCACACAAAAAGCCAACAAACAACTTGAACTCCTGAGGCAGATGCTGCTTTTACTGAGATTAAGTCTCGCCTTACGTCTGCCCCAGTACTTGCTAGCAACGTAGAAAGCCCTTGAGAGTGTAACATTAAAAAAAAAAGAACGAAACTATGAGACAGAGTTCCTGATATACCTATCTATACATGCTGATCATACTATTGACATTCAGATGATGAATAAATAAATAAAATACTAATTATTGGTGAAATTAGCGTATCTTTCATAGTCTTCAATTTGGATACTCAAGTTGAAATGTTATTGAGAGATCATTATGTTCATTCTGTTTTATAATTCCCATGTGAGTAAAATGCTATTAAATGTTTTATTCTTTCCACATTGTATAGATATTTTTGTATTCTTATTTATCAAAGTTATTTCAAATTGTTTCACTGAATAGCAGATGGATGGATTTCATACGCAAATCGATTACCGTTTTGCCGATTGCTGTTTTCGATAATAGTGTCGTATGTATAGTCATTTCTCTATAAGTAGTGAAAGTTTTCAATACCTAGGACTCACCAGTAATGAATTCGTTAAAAACCTTTCCATTTTTCTATATATTCCAGATATTGAAGAAACTACAAAATCGTGGATGATGTAATAACATAATGATTTCATTACAAAAAATGGAAAAATTCTTTAAAGCTGATCGATTAATGTTCAAGAGTGAAACTGTCGAAATCACTCCATTTCCTTTCATAGCTTCCAATTTTCATGCATACATACATCAGCATCTCGTACATTATCTGAAGCTTGACTTTATATTCACCTATCTGATACACAATGTTATCCCATATTTCAATATCAACTTGGCTGATAGATAATAATGATGGATCGTTTGAAAGAGGTGAATTTTTTTCGTATCAATACCTCTGAAGTATTGACGGGTGTGATGTGCAAAGAAGGTGTAACATAAGTTGATAATAGAACTTCCTTTGTCTCTCGCAGACTTGTTTACTATAGTCAAGTTATTTTTTGAAGAAAAAAGTTTCTGCTTTGAAACTTGTATGAGTATGATTTTGTCACATGTTTCATTGAAGAAACGGTGAACTGTGTCTGTTGAATTTTCAATTGTAAAATAATGCTTGACCGAAAAAAGGCATATACGGCGTTGAGAAAATGTTAACTGTCTGACTATCTTCCTATTCTCACTGAGCTCAACAAGGTCAGAAAACAATACTTTTGAGTAATTGAACCTATCATTATTTATATGATTTTTATTTTCATTTTTTTCAGTTTTATAGGAATATAAACGGAACGAACCCAAAGACAGTATTTACATATAACTTAAAAATGCTATTGCAACAAAAATAATTGAAATTACATACATTGGTGAAAGTACAGCACACATATTAATGAATAAATTACTTAGCATGTAGAATACGTCGCTTTTCCATATTCTCTCGGTAGTGTAGAGGTAAGCACATCCGCCTTTCAAGCGGAAGACCGGTATTCGATTCCCCGCCAAGCCACCGTGCTGGGTAATCGCACGTTAAAAGGTAAGGCCTCGTCAATCCATTGCTCGCACAAGTTTCGACTTTTGAGGGTTGACGTTCGTCAGCTGGTTAACGAAACGAACAATTTTAGAACAATTTTAGAACAATTCTCGCAAAGAATGACTTCTTTCCAAAAATGGCCACACAAGAATTTCGGGTAAGAGTGCGTAAAAATAACTTTTCTCAGGTGACTTGTAACACTAATATCATTTGTCGATATATACATGATATAGACATTCATGCCCATTTTTTATCATATATAAAATGAAAAAATTGCTGAATTTCAGACAGATGTGAGTGTGAAAGTGCTGCTTTCACTTTAATACTTCATCAGGTTCTTCATGATGTTTTTTACTATCGACCATACTTCTAACTGCTGTTGCACCGATGACCTACGGTGAATAGCTAATAATCCGACTAAATATACACAAACGTAAAACAAATTTAGCACAATTGTAAATACAGACGTCGAAATTGCTGCAGACGAAATGTGTCGGAAGCGGTCATACAAACAGGAATCACTTTACTGATTATTTTAAACACATAAATTTGAAGTGATATGAGCATTTTAAGTACCACCAAAAGAAATAAGTGACCTGCACTTGAAGTAAAGTGCGTTCGTTCATTTCATCGGGAATGTTTTTTGATCTGGGTACAGTGAACATAAAAAAATGACACGAGGCATAAACACTACATAACCCAATAAACTAGAAGAAATCATATACGATTTTAAAAATATTACTTATTGAATATTCATCTACTATATATTAGGGCCACAATAAACCCTTGCGGGTTACGGTGGAGGGTCGAATGGACCCACTCACTTTTGACCTAACTATATATTGATTGCTAAAATATTGTTTCAAACTGTCTAGAATTTCAATTCAAACCTAAAGTAGAAATTTTTCGAATTCTGTAGGACATAGATCTTTTAAAACTTTAAAAATAACTAAACTTTTACCATAAATTCAATGAAAGGAAGAAATGAATCAGGGGGTATGAGAGACAATTGTGAACAGTTTATGTTTACATTGTGTAAATTAATCATTTTGAAGAAATAAGACTCAGATTCTGAGCTTATCAGTAGGTTATGAACTTTTTTCATAGTTCACAATTTTATATCTTGGATATCATGAAGAATAATTTAGTAGAACCGAATAGTAACTATGTTTACATCTCAAGTAATAAACTGGAGAGAAATTGTTATCATCAAATTCAACAATATTGTTTATATTTCTGTTCTTTTTCATCATTCACGTAAGTGTTTTGACAAGTGATTATGCCTCATTACAGAAATAGTTTTCTTCCAATTCGAGATAGAAAATATTTGGTAGGGATCAAACAGATTAAAATCATTAATTAAAAATAATATATTCGCAGTTGAAATCGAAACATAGGTAATAAAAAGTGAGTCTGCCTTTCAAGTGGTACATACCAAAATTATATATTTATATATTAATTTTTTTTGATTGATGCAACAGGTTTTCCTTTCTTTTACTATCAATAATTTTTCATTAACATTTGTTCACAAAAAGGATTTGAAGCTTCAATAAGTTCTAATTATCATTTGCGAGCGCTTTCGATAGCAGGCAGTGCTATCATCTTCATGGCTCTATTCAAACTGATTTTTTTGTCTTCTTGTTTGTCCTTTTATGCGGCTAGATTGTCTCAGGCAGGTATTGGCTTGGGTGGATATTTGTTCTCTGCTTTCGTTTGGATGTTCTGGAACTCGTTCAGTAGTTTAGTAGTAGTTGCGTTACCTTGTGGGGTGGATAACATCTTGACTGATGCAACTGGTTTTTCTTTCTTTTCAATGTATTACTATTAATAACTCAATATTATCATTTGCTTACAGGAAGAATTTGAAGCTTCAATAACTTCTAATTATTATTTGCGAGCGCTTTCGATAGCAGGCAGTACTATCATCTTCATGGCTCTATTCAAACTGAACGTTTTGTCGGGTTTTGTCTTCTCATTTGTTTTTTTATGTGGCTAGATCGTCTAAGGCAGGTATCGGCTTGGGTAGGTATTTGTTCTCTACTTTCGTTCGGATGTTCTGGAACTCGTTCAGTTGTTGTTGCGTTACCTTGTGGGATGGTTTGTAATTCCAGAACTTCAACAGTTCTTCAATATCAATTCTAGCTGATGCTGTTGTTGATCATTCTCAAGACTTTTTACTCACGGTCTTTTTTTACTCTTCTTGAATTGTTTATTTCGCTTTTCTCGACTAATTTTTCTGTTATTTTTCTCTGAAAAGCTTGGCTGATGTCTTTTAGTTGTCAATCTGTGTTATTGATGACTTGTTTATTTCGTGGATAGTCATGATCACTTCAATAAGATGAATGAAAACACTAACTCAGTAAGTTAGCTTTATTTGATGATGGGCTAAACCCCGAAACTGGTCGTAAGAATAAATAAACGTAGTGGAAATTAGACAAGAAAGTGTTTTCATTCATCTTATTAAAGTTTCAGTTATCAGAATAAATATTTTTCTTCTTTTTGCGAAACATGTTTCAGAAACTCATTTAACAATTTAGGAACATCAATTGGCATTTTTTATTCATTATTCTGTTCATCCCATCCCTTTTGCTGTATCTTTTATGTTTTCCTTGTTTTTCTTTTAAATTCATCTCTTGTCTTCCAAATTTCAATTTCTTTTCATCTCTTATTACTCTAGTTATTTTAGAGCGGTAGGCTCCAGTTATTTTGAAACGTATCTTGTTTGTATTTAGTTTTTTATATCGTTTCCATTTACTTTCTTTTTTCTCTATTTGTACTATTATTTAAGTTGTTTACTGGTTTACTTCCCATGCTGTCATAACTTGGACTAAAATGGTTTTCTCTCAACAATCACCCCGTAATTTATATGATAATAATAATGCGTTTGCTCAGGGCACATGATTCTCGGACCCAATGATCACTTACCCTACGGTGTGGGGAGTGTTCGTTGGTTGATAATGCTGGCGCGCCCTCTTGAATGTATTGGGGCTTCGGGGGATAGGGCCTGACCAGCGCACACTACGGAGGTAAAAAAAATAATAATGATAACTTTATTCACAAGAGCAAGAGTACATTTCTTCAAGGAAACAAGTTGAATGAAGTGCCTAGGCGATAAGTGCTACTGCACTTGTTTCCCAAACAGTTAATAAGTATATAAAATAATACAAGATACAAAAAATAAAACGATAAAAGACAGTAATATTGCATCACGATGAATTCAAATAATGATTTAGAATGTAATAAAATACTTAAAATAATAAAATAATAAAAATAAATACAAATTTTTTTTAAATAAAATAGTTGAGATTAACAGTATAGGTAATTCTATGATGATATTATATTGCAGGGGAAATAACACTATCAAGTATTGAAGATGAATAGATAAAACCAAGATGACTGAATATTTGTGTAGGATCTGTTTTTAAATTTCTAATCTAGAAGATTTATTAATTATTATTATTCTATTAGCAATAGAAGGATCTCGAACAGTCTTCACCGCGTTCTCTATCTCCACCAGTATAACTGTGAATACGGGCACGAATGTACTCCGTTGGTCTTCAGGACCGGCTTTGTAACAATATTCCGTATTTTGACAATAAAATTGTAACCTATACAAATACTGAACATTCCTTTAATGAAATACTTTCCTTACTTGTTCTACGTCAACTGTACGTCATACAGTTCTCCATACCTACTGCGTTACCTTATTTTGTTTTCGATAGCAATCGCCCTGTATAATAGCTATCAACAGTACTATCCATCCAGATCAAATCTCTATTATTCTTTCTCACATAAACCTACTTTTGTTCGAGTGTGGTCATTGGTGTGCCAGTTTCCGCGATCTCTTGACTGTTTTCTCGGTCAAAGAACAGTGGTCACTTTGTGCGCGGCTGTGTCACTCCTTACAGTTATGTGACACTTCATTGTTTCGACACTAATTGGCTCCGGAAGAGAAATATGGCCGGAAAGACGTACGTTTTGTTTGAACTGCGTTTGGGTTACCAGATAATGGTGAATACGCTAATCAAAATAGATTAGATGAAATTTAGATATTGACTTTCATAGATCATCCAAACTGTAGAGGAAATACATGGAGACGAAATTATTTTTTGGCATTTTTTTTCATACGTTTCAAATAAAAACGTGAGTTCGAAAACTGAAACTAGACTTCTGAAAAATTGCGCCCAAGAAAGTATGAAACAAAAAATGTTCTAATCAGAAATTGTAATGTACAAACTATTCAATATTTATCGTCTATTGAGTGGACAACTCCCATACGTTCCGAAACGTTTTCGAGGTGTTAATTCTGCGTACTCTGCTGTCAAACAGAGTAAATTCATACTCTGACAGTTCTGATATGTTACATACAAAACTCAACATGATTTTTTGGTACTTAGTGCAGTATATTTTCTAACAAATTTTATGCTGCTGATAAATAATGTAAATATAATAATATGTAACAGATCTTTGTATTGAAAATATAAATATGTATATCTATAACTATATATCAATATAATTTACTTACCTCAATTTCA
Organism: Leptinotarsa lineolata; assembly: GCA_015342045.1. Taxonomy (NCBI): domain Eukaryota; kingdom Metazoa; phylum Arthropoda; class Insecta; order Coleoptera; family Chrysomelidae; genus Leptinotarsa; species Leptinotarsa lineolata. Next base: position 11,429 of record WOGR01001724.1, on the reverse strand, counting down.
TGAAATTGGTAGATATCACTTGATGGAAAATATGAAATGTTTTAGAGTTTATACGAATATAGATTTGAAAAACTATCAATAAAAAGTGAAATAATAAGCAGAGAAAAAGCACATCGCTTTGGGATAAGTATGACATAGGATCTTCTAACTAATAAACAAATTGATACATAATAATTCAGTTGTAGTGGAGTGGAGTGTAGTGTAGCGGAGTAATGTAAAATGAAAAATTCTTCAGCATTGCACATTTCAATAATTACTTAAAATAATAGTACTTCGGACATCTATCTATACTAATATAATGTGAAAGTTTGTGGCTCTTTCGCGCCTAAACAACTGAAGGGATTTAGATGAAACTTTAGATAAATACAGATTATACATCAGAATAACACATAGGCTACAATTTACAATGGTTTTGTGTAATTTTAGTCATAATGTAATGATAAATATTAAGAAAGTCAGAAAAATTCTTGCTCCCTGAGAGCTATCTTGGCGAGCGCTGCCTATACCGTTGGAGTTACATGAAGATAATGTACCGTAAGATTGTTTATCTCAAATAGTTCTAAATAAAATTCCGTGATAGCATATATCTACCTCTTATGTGGTAGCCACTATATGCAAAATACTGAGCCATAAAAACAATTAAATTGGATACTTTCTTTACAATGCACATTTTGGAATATCTGTTGAATTTTTATAAAAATTGATACAATTGTCGTTTTAGGTATTTAATATAGAAAAACTTTGTCTCTTACACTAAGTAATTCGGACTGATCGTTTGAAAGTTATCACAATAAGATTAACTTGACGCAACGCAGTAAGCCATTACGCGTCGCGTCTACTGTAAAACCAAAAGGACGATGCGAGGGGTAACAGGGGCTGTCTAAGCAATGAAGCGCCATCGCCGAGAACGCGACCCGAACGCGGGCAGACGCGTGAGGGCAGACGTCGTTGACGGTTGAGTTAGTTTTGCGTAATTTATTTATGGGTAACATAATTTGATTCTGAAAGCTATGCATTACTAGGTGCAGTTGGCATATTTTTCAGTTACTGTATTTTTAAATCAAAAATATAAATTACTAGCTGTTGCCGCGGCTTCGCCCGCTTAGAATTTGGTTTGTCACAATTAGTTTCGTGACAGACCATTGAGAATACCCTCTCACGCAAATATGTGGTTGAAAACCCCATCAGCTCTTTTAAGGCTATTTTCTAAAGAACTGGATACTCCCACTTAGCCTTTATCCAAAATAGAAATGAACTCAAGTCATTAAATGTTGAATTCAGTGCAAAATCACAAGGAAGTTCTGTAAGGGAGTCTTCTTCAGATGTTGAAATTTGTAGTACTTTGCTGAGGGAATCATTATCAAACGGATTTCTTATCCAGAGCAGCTCATCTTGTATTTTTGGAAAATACTTTCTAAAACAAGAACCATTTCTAAGTAAATAAGTGAAAATGTATTAAATTTGGCTTATGTTAATATCAGTTGGTAAAAATGGTATTACTCATAACAAAGCTGCAGTAATTAGGTTAGGTTAGGTCAGAAGTGAGTGGGACTATTCAACCTTCCACGGCAATCCACAAGGGTTTATTGTGGCTGCAGTAATTACCTGAGACTGGTAGCCAATGCTCGAAGATGCTCCTTTATTGCAGATGTAATTTCTTCGCTATCCTTGAGCTTAGTGGCAAAACATCAAAATAACTCTGTTCCACTTTGTTGGCCCATCTTTCAGGCTTTTTAATGTTTACTTCGACCTTATCTTGCACATAGAACTTGTGTACGTCCTTTCCTTGAAGCGTCAAATTAAGAATGTTGAGTGTACTGAAAACATTACTCAAATATGCAAGCTGTATTAGCCAGTTTTCATCCTGTAACATTTCCAAAAATTTGGTTACACATTTTGCCCCATCGTCATCTTCCAATAAAAACAATTATAGTTCATGACGAAGCTCAAACAATCTTGACAGCACTTTTACTCTTGAGAAGAAAAGAGATACGTTCATGTCATGAAATATGTTCAATTTTCTTTACATTTCAACGGAAAAACAATTCAAAAGTATTAAGTGTTTTTAATCTATTTCCGTGACCCACCCAAATTGCTCCCGCGACCCAGAAGTGGGTCGCGACCCATAGTTTGGGAACCACTGCCATACACAATTAATTATCTGGTCGCGGTATTCACTACAGATAGGTACTTTAGTACTATATTCAAGTCTTTGAAATAAAACCAACCATACATTTTGAACATTTAATATGAAAGTATTATTTTTGTAAGACGTGGTGAAATGTTCAGAAGACTTGGACATAAAAGAGGCCGTAAAACATCAAAAGGATTGTTCCGCATCATAGGCGTCCAGCTTTTCAGCTTTTTTGGAGAAAAAAGTACCTAATTTTTTCTTCAATAGATGAAACTCATTTGCGGAAGTTTTATTGCAGCAAAATTCAACTACAATTCTTCATTAGGAGTTAGGTTGTTCGGAGAAGTAGCCACATCGTTTCATTTTCATTAGTTTTGGTGCGTTTTCAAATCCATGCAGGCCTAGTCTACAAAATTACGCTGGAAAAAATTTGTTGCTAAAAGTAAAAAAATCGTTTTGAATTCATATTGTCAGATTCACCCAGTATTGCAGAACACGTTATATTCTTTTTGTTGCAAATTTATTTTTTTGTTTTTAAATAGCCTTCGTATAAAAAATGTCAAAATGACCTTGACACTCGAACTCGAGTTATTGAATTCGTGTTGAGTGAGTTAGTTATTATTGAACACCTTGTATCAAAATTACAAAATAATTATAATGATCTCTTGTATCCAAACTGCATCGCTTCGTGGGCTTTATTGGAATTATCGAATTTATCACCACTTCTAGAATTAAAAAAATGGCCAAGTTGTTCTCGTTATCCATAATTCAAAAATTCTGTAAATATTACAAAGAGTATATACGAAAAAAAAAATTGGAACAAAAACTATTTTCATTTCAAAATATTTGCCTTCTGTACGCATTCAAGCAATTCTCTTAACCAGCGTTTCCCAAACCACCTTCATTGTGGATTTTTTTTCGCGACCCACATAGTGAATAATATTGATTATAATTATTATTACTAGTAATATTTTTTATAATTATTACTGTGAACATAATATATTGAGGAAAACACCTCTAAAAAATGGTGAAGATGATATAATTGAAGATAAAATACAGTACGAAAAAAGACTTTCAATTCAGAATCTTGAAACTAAACAAATACAAAAAATTAGACTTATTTAATTGATGTGCCTTGTGGAGCTGGTGCTTACGATTTACAAGAGATTCTATATCTGGCTTGAAAGTTGAAAGTTTTAAACGCAGGTCACTTTCCACCCAAAGCCTATTTCTATATTTATTTTTCAAATATACCAAAGTGGAGAATGCCCTCTCACACAAATATGTAGTTGAAAACCTCATCAGCTCTTTTAGGGCTATGTTCGAAAGAACTTATACTCCCCCCTAGTCTTTAACCAAAATGGGATTAAGCTCAAGTCCTTAAATGTTGCCTTCAGAGCAAAATCATAAGGAAGTTCTGTAAAGGAGTCTTCTTCAGATGTTGAGAGTTGTACTTTGCTGAGGGAATCATTATCAAACTAATTTATAATCCAGAGCAGCACCGTACCTACTTCACAATAGAGCAGAAGTGCTTCGTGCTCATTTCCCTTTTCATCGCACAGAGTGGCAAACAGTGGAGATTGCTTAGGCCTTGACTTAATGAAGTTAACAATTTTCAGTGCATTATCAAGCGTTCCTTCCAGGCTTTCATTCAAATCTTTAACTGCAATCGCTTCTCGGTGCGGGCTACAGTGAGTCCACTTAACAGAAGGAGCGACTGCCCTCACTCTGGCAATCAAACCTACGTAAACCCCAGATATAGCACGAGATGTGTCATGAGGTATATTAATTTTTTTTTCATTACAACTGAAAAACAATTCAAAAGTATTAAGTGTTTAAATCTCATTCCGCGACCCACCCAAATTTCTCCCATAGTTTGGGAACCACTGTTCTAAACAGTTTTTTCACTATAAAGTATATATTTCAGAAATAAAGATCTGAAAATCTTCAACAGCTTCTTGAGGTTCTTTTTTTCCGAAATATTCCAGTTTGATTCGACTTTCAATTCGAATAATTTGCACCAAATGCTCTAGCGCCACTAGTTTCAATTACATGAACATTTAGAAAAAACCACACTACAACCATTATTAATTGTCGATAGCAACACAAACATCTCCAGTATTGATGGATCATCAAAAATATGAGAAAAATTACTCCTGATCAATAATCATGAAAAAGAATCGTTAGAGAGCATCGGATTCTCAAATTTTTACTGTGGAAAATTGGAACTAAGGGAACGAATGATCTATTTGTCCACCAGATACCGACAGAGGTACGTTTTTTGGCGGGTCTAAAATTCTGCATTTATAATTTTGTATTATAAAGCATTGGAAGTTTTATTTGTATGTGATTTTGAGCGGCTTCCACAACATTATCAAAATATTTTAAAAATCAAAGATGTTCCCTATTAGTTAAGGTGATGACATCTTCCCCTACAAAGGCGCCATCTATGGGAATTAAATAAATTTCACCCGTATAAAATAAAAAATCTTCAACTTCTTCATGACGACGATTTTGGTAGAAGAATTAAATTTTGTGAAACAATTCAAATCTGCTTGGAGAAATAATAGTTCCCTCAACAACAACTATTCTGGAAAATCAAATTGATGCAGCTGGTAACAAGACCATCTCATCCACTTTCAACAAGATGGAGCTCCACGACAATACTTTCTTCTAGTAAGACAGTAGCTATGTGATATATTTCCTGGCAGATGGATTGGTCGAAGAGGAGAAAAAAGGGCCACCACTATCTCCAGACTTATTACCTCTAGATATTTTCCTATAAATCGATATTTAATAAAACGCAGCCTCGCGATTTGGACGATTCAAAGAGAGTAATAACAGCTGTATGTGGAGAAATTCAGGCAGAATTTTATCTAAATGTTGATGAGGATTTTGGGAGCAGACTGTTCATAAAATAATGGACAACATTTCGAACATTAAATAAATAGTTTTTTCTGGTTATGTTTCATTACAAAAACTAAAACAAAACGATTATATATATTCTTGTCAAGAAAGATATATCTTAAAATCATAAAAGGTATCCTCGGAAAATATTGACGATTGATTAATGTGCATTTTTTCACATTGCTGCTGCTACTGCGGCTGCTGCTGTTACTAAGTAAGGCGTTGAAAGGCGATCGTCGAATATTCTGAAAAAACGTACATCTGTTTAAATGGTTTTCAATCTCTTTGTTAATGACTTGAATGATGTTATTCTTTATAGTGAATTTCTTTTGTTTGCTGATGACCTAAAAATGTTCAAAGTTATTCATGACTCAACTTCCAGAATTATTACCGTACGACTTATCTAACTTTGTTCGCTGGTGTGATATAAATCTACTGCAATTAAATATAGACAAATGTCAAAAATTTACTTTTTTCCGAAAATCAATCAGAACTGAAAACAAGAAACATAAATGTCATTTGAACCTCATATTGCAAATATTACTTCTAAAGCACTAAAAATGTCAGGTTTCATTCTCAGATCTGCAAATTAATTATTTCTTACTTCAATAAAAATCATATATTGTTCAATTTTCAGATTAATAATCGAATACAATTCCACAATTTGGTGCCCTTCATATAATGTGGATATTGATATGCTTGAAAGTGTTGAAAATAAGTTTTTAAGGTACTCTGCATATAAACTGGGATATCATATTGGTGAGTATGACTATAAAATCATATTGGACATTCTTAACTTGAATACTCTGGCTCATAGAAGATTAGAATCAGACCTTACACTAATTCATAAAATAATCAACGGTAGCATCAGTTACCCGGAATTTGTCGAACTTATAACTTTAAATGTGAATCCAAGGAGAACAAGTAATTCGGAAATCCTCAAAGTACCCTTTTGTCGCACCAACTATGGCCAGAATGAATTTGTAGGTAGAATTCTGAGACATGCAAATACATACAATGTAGATTTAGAATTTTTTAATTCTTCTTTGGAGGCATTAAAAAAGACTGTGAAAAGATTGTAATTCATTAACTTATTTTTACGATTTTTTTTTCATTTTATTTTATATGTTTTTCCTTAAACCTAGCTTTGATTACTGTTAAATACATATCTGTGAACTTGTTAATTATTTATTTTGTAAAATAATAGGCATTGCCGTAAATATATAACTGTGAGAGCTCTCACCAACTTTTGATAAAACCGAAAGTGAAGATGAGTTGAAAATATTGTAAACAAATTTTCAGATTTCAAATCGCTTTACTTATCGAAATACTTCTAATGGCTATCATCAAGAATAACCCTGTTTACAAACGATAGTAAATTCAGTTTCTGTTGTCGTATTTGTGGAAAATACGGTGTTTTTTCCGAACTGTATGAGATTAAATAGTAAAATGAAATGATATTTGAAATCGAATAATCCAAGGTTGTCGCTGCGATAATTCATATTTTGTTTATTGAATAACGTCATTCTTCACGGGTCAAGTTAGTTTATCAAATAATGGTTGCAACTCGAATAAAGATACCCAAAAAGTTATACCCGCCTTCAATGCACAGTGATGTATAATGAATAAATTGTTATTAATACAATTTTAGCAATTCACATTCATGACAGCGAAATGTTGTTACGGTGGTACTCGACTAGCCGTTGAGTCGTGGCTCATAAATGATGTTTTTATCTATCTACAACTGCCCGGAAAAATCAATCATGAAATTCAAATTGCTAAGTCTACCTGTATTTTCAGTTCAATTTCGACTTATTTCTCAAGCTCCCGAATTCCCGTCTTTCGTTGAGGAAAATCAACTATTTATTGCTTTACTGTTGCCGGATTCGAACTCAGTACAGTTGGTTCGAAAACTGCAGAATATTCGTTACTAACATTTATTTTTGATTACCCAGTTGTCGTCTCCTACAAAGGAAAGACTTACGTGCAATTTCTAGCACGGCCAAAGGTATTATGTCAAAATTCCTCTCAAGAACAGTTACTCATCAAAAGAAATAAACGAGCAATCTGAATATTCCGAAAAATTGTCTATTTGTAATAGAAAAAAAACGAAAAGTAAACAAAACTCTGTGTTGAGAAGGAAAAATCAAATAGTTTGCTAAACAAGTATGAAGTAAACTAATTAGTTTCACTCGGTCTCTTTGGCGGTAACCCTACTTTATAAAATTGTAAATTTTCACTTCGGATTTGACTTTCTTTTTTGTTTCAGGCTCTGGACTAGTGTACTGCCCTGTTGAAAATGTCAATGAGTGGATACACATGTATACGTTTAGTTTTTTGTTGGGTTAACGTCCTTTTTTGGGTGAGTATAATTTTCAAATATAATAAATATATCTATCATGGTTCGATTTTTTACGGGAATACACGATCACGACTAGAAAATCATCAAAGTGGCACTTTACGTTAAATTGAAATCCCTGTAGATGGGACTTCCTCTCCGATCGCGGCAGAAAACGGTTGTGCTGATAACGACCGCCCTCAAAGATGGCACGTGGATGTCCTGGTCGGAGTGGAGTCCAAAAGGTGTAAGCTCAAAATGAAGTGTAATCTAAATTGAAGTTATGTTTGAATGAATATTGAGAGGACTGGCGACCCTCTACGCCAGTAACCAGGCTGGTAACCCAAACAAAGATAGATGCGTAATCAAAGCATGATCACCACGCAACAACGAATTTTCATAAACGTACCTCCTATAAAACTTATACGACCATTTCGTTTCGTTTACGGACAAAACACAAGCACTACAGGCGCTCTAAGAGCGGTGCCTGTGCGAAATAACTGGAGATTAAATCCATTTGGAAAAACATTCCCAGGAAGTTTATTCCACATAAACGCAGCTCTCCAAATGAAAGAGCAGCCTCAGTCCATCGCGTATTTCTGATATGTACTGCTCTTGATGGAATCAAATGTGCCAAGTCACTTGAACACTTTCCGTGAAAGTATCTATAGAAGAGAGACGAATCATCAACCTTTCTTCGATTTTCCAGACTATCAAGGTTGCAAGTGATGTTCGCGTCTCCAATCAGTCGGATGGCTCTTTTCTGAATGAAATCCAGCAGCTTGGGTATGCTTAGAGGCGGAGCTCTATACATGAGAACAATACTCCAAAGATGGTCTGATCTGAGCTTTATAAAGCATCAAAAGTTGCTGAAGTGTGTACAGTTTTCTGGTTCGGAACAGTGTTTCGAGCAGCGACATGATTGTGCCAAGACATATTGGTGTCCATTATAACCCCCCAACGAACTTATCGAAGCGGAAAGAGGAATTGTCTGTTCTGACCTTATTATATCCGGTTATTATCAGTTATCCACTGCAAATGTAAGTCCTCGTCCAACTCATTGAATATCTCAACATGTGGAAAATACCATATCATTCACCCTGAAAACATCTCCTCAAAGAAAATTTGACGTGTTTTTCGATGTTGCGAGGAGTCATTTCGCTGACAGCGATACTTTTTCAACGATTCGCCCTGTTAAACCAGTTGATATTGGGTATATTGGGCTACATGTGAATGCACTGCACTGTACATGGACTACCCGTATAAATGAAGTGTGCAAAAAACTAGCTCCAAAGTGTTATCTCCTGTACCAAATCAGGAAGACCGCCGAAAAATCTATATTGATGATAATATATTTTGCACACTTTCAGTCAGTAATGACATATGGAATCTGGAATCATTGTATGGGGAGGGGTATCCTAGGAGGCCGATAAGGTACTCAAACTCCAGAAAATAGCCGTTAGAAACATTGTTGGAGTGGCCAGGAGAGTAAGCTGTAAGAATATATTTGTACAGCTGAAAATCCTGACTTTTCATTATTTGTATGTCATGCATATACTTACTGATATATGCCAAAACAGAGCTGGCCTTATTCAGAGGCATAAGAACCAATAACAAATAATTAACCACCATTACTATTATACTGAGTACTTTTACATGCTTTCATGCACTTAGTTACATCAACAACTATATTATTTATATTGACCACAATTTGTGAAAAATGATCAAAATATCAATTCATCTTATAAATCTTTTTCTATAACTGATACTGTACTATACTGACTTGTTCTATATTATGCTAGACTTAATCTAAAGAACTAATAAATTATTATTAATAATATTATAAACACTGGGTTTTACCGTATGTTTCTGAATGTTCATGATTATTTAAATATGAGTGTTAAATCAGGAAAAAAATCAAGTGAAAATACCTCTCAATGTAATGAAACCGAAAATACCTAAGGTATCTTTTTTTATTTGTGGATTATTTCAATTTCTATTTTCTTGCCTGAGGCAAATTCATCTTTTTATAATTTTTTGGGACCATCCTGCAGGCATTCAAGTTATCTGTACAAATTTTCCTCGTTACGGAATGATCAGCTAGTGTTAAAATTAATAAAACATTGTCGCGTATGGAAAAGTATAATGCTTTGTTTTTATACTGTGTTGAGGACCTTGAATACAAAATTACATCGTTAAATATGGGTTGTCAAACCAACGATATTTTTGCCTTCATATCTTGAATTTATCAGAAAACCATTACACGCCGTAGATAGAACTTTTGCTATATGCATATTTGAGTATTCATTTGAAATTTTCAGATATATATTCAATTTTGATTTTTTTATTAGTCTGTTGCCTTAATGGATTTAAGGTGAATAAGTGGGTCTATTCGACCCTCCACTGCAACCCAAGAATCCAAACATAAACAATTTCTTGAGTCTTCCTGTTGATGAGAGTACTTTTTGGTAGTTCTCTCTATACAAGCTAATGAAAATGCTGCAGAATCCCGTCGCCTCTATCTAGCAATATATCCTAACAGAAATAAGTTTCACCAGATTACACTCTGAACTGCGCAGAATTGGGCCTTTAACAAAACAGGCTGAGTATCCTGGTAGACCGGGGAAAAAACGACACAATTTTTCAAGAGGTTGACGGCAATTCTTCAACGATTACCCGTAAATTAGCTGCACAATTCAATATCAGTCATTGAAGTGTTTGGAAAGTTTTGTATACAAATTTATTGTGTCAATACCACAATCAACGGGTGTAGGCACTGTTACCGCGAGATTTTCCTAGACGATTGGATTTTTGTCAGATGGTTACTTCAAAGAATTGTACAAAATCCTGATTTCACTTGTAAAGTTTAATTCATAGATGAGGCAAGTTTTCAAAGCTATGCCATCATGAACTTTCGTAACAATCATTCTTGGGCCTACGAGAATTCCCATGCTACTGTCAAAAGCTGATTTCAGCAGGAATTCTTGGTGAACGTCTGGGTGGAAATTTTTGGTGATCATTTCATAGGACCGCATTTTCTTCCTACTCCACTAGATAGTGTCATATATAGACAATTTCTAGAAGACGCACTGTAACAATTGTTAGAGAACGTACCTTTGCTAGTAGGGTGAAATATGTTCACGACGGGCCACCAGTGTAACCGCTCGTGAGTGCCTTACTGATAATTTTGCTCACCTGTGGATAGGTTGTGAGGGATATCAACCATGGCCACCTAGATTTCCAGACCTAAATCCTCTGGATTACTTCTTTTGGGGATATCTCAAATCGCTTTTTTATGCAACACCAGTTGTCGATGAAAATGACTTGAGAAATATAATTATACATAACTTTAATGCTTGTATTACAAGTCAAGGTTCTCATTTTGAGCATCTGATTTGATTATTTTTCGTTATTATCTGTGCTGTTCTACTCTCCAAACAGATTTTCATTGCAAAGTTTGTTTAAATGGCGACGAATATCGAAACTCATTTTTGAACTCAAATGATGCGTTATTTCAATTTTTGCGCCACTGACTCTGATTCGATTAAGTTTAGCTATTTCAAATAATTTCAAATTTATCTAAAACAGTGGCGTACACCGATTTTTACCATAAATGCCAATCAAGTAACCCTGACAAAACTTTATTCAATGTAGGTATTTCGGTTTTTATGTAAAGAGAGTGTTAGGTTAGGTTGCTTCCGTCCTTTCTTACGAAGATTCCCACATTTTTTTGTATCAAGATGGAGTAGTAGAAAGTCAAAAACTTTCTTTCCCAAAAATTAATCACTCCTAAAAATATAATCCCTTCAATTTAAACAATATTCCTCTTGGTTGGGATTCAATCAAATAAGTGAATGAATGTCTTTACGATGTCATCGATGACATAAGTAGATCAAACTTATTCCGTGACATAAAAATCATAATTTCTGAATAAATTGTGTGCTTTTTCTTATAATGTTATCCATATTGGTACTGAAGAGCCTTGAGGCAAGTGTCTTACGGCGAAACATTGGTGTGTCTACCAGTAAGGATGGCTGAGTTCCTTGTAAG